>CM035423.1:125952163-125969663 GCA_020310875.1 Ceratopteris richardii | reverse complement strand
CTTCAACAGTGGTATCAAAGCAACATCAAGGCAAGATGGGAAATGGATTTCCATCATTCATTGACAAATTGGACAGGTGCAACTATCTAGCGTGGTTCCTAAGGATGCAAGCATACCTCCAAGGAAGAATCTTATATGGATACATATCTGGAGATGAGGAAATGCCGATATTGAGAAGCAAACATCAACCTAGAAAAGAAGAGCAAGAAAGACTAGCTCCATGGTGTGCAAATGATGCGCTAGCCAAGTCTTATATACTTAACTCAATATCTAATTTCTTATTACCTCATATTAGGAACCTCCGAAGAGATTTGGGAAGTACTTTCTTCATACTTCTCATCAAATACAAGAGCTAGGAAGAAGTAGCTTTGGATGGAGTTCACAACATTGAAGAAGCAACCAAAGCAAAGTGTAGTTGACTATATGACCAAGATGAAGGATGTAGCTGACCAACTTGGGAGCATTGGAGAAGAAATAGAAGAGGAGCAGATAGTAAGGCAGATAAGAAATGGCATCAAGGCTAATGACAAATGGGAGTCTTTCACTATAGCAATGGACCTATATATGGACATGCAAATACCTGACCTCCACACATTGAAGGGGCAACTCTTCACACATGAAACAAAGCTCAACAAGAATAGAGATAACTCTCAAGGTAATCAATCTTCTACCCTTTATATAGATAAAACTAAAAGTAAGAATAAAATCAAAGGTAAAAGCAATGAAGAAGAGGCAAGTACCTCTCAAGTGAACTTCACAGGTAGAGGAAGAGGTACTAGAGGTAGGGGCACAGGAGGAAAGCAAGGCAGGGGGAGACCATACAACTCTTCACCTTGCAATATATGTGGCTTGACCAATCATACCACAGATGAGTGCTTTAAGAACTCAAAGAATCAGAGAGGAAGAGGCTTCCACAGAGGAGGCTACAGCCAATCGAGAGGCAGGTTCAACAATGGAGGAAGCAATTACCATCATAATTACAACCAAGCCTACAACAACAACAACTATCAAGGAGGTTTCAGAGGTAGAAGAGACTACAACAACTATACAGAAGACCAAGAGGACTCTATATTGATCATGAACATGACATCCAAGCAAGGTAAAGATGATGAGCATCTATTCTATATTGATATGGTTGTTCCAACCATGTGGCTAGAAATGTAGCATTGTTATCTGATCTTGAAGAACCTAAAGGGGAGCATGAAGTGCAGATAGGTGATGACATTAGGCACTCTGTTAAGAAGATTGGAAATGTTAAAGCACGTGATGGTAACTTGAACCTGTTGGAGTTAGACGTCTGCAGAAGCACGCGAACAACACAAGGGAGAAGAAGAAGCTTGGAGCACAACACACAATATTGAATGTATTCCTAGAGAATGTACAAAGATAAGTAGACCATTAGGGCAATAGGCGTATATACAAGACGGGGGAAAAAAACATCCTAAAGAGGGAAAAAAGTGCCCCGACAGTCCTAGTGTGTTCACACACATCATTACCTAAATATATCAACAAATCCCCCCTGGGAGTGATGTGGTGAACAAGGAGCTCGCACTCATGTATAAGGAAGTGCCAAGCTATGTGGAAATCACTCCACAAAAGGAAGTAAGCCCAAAGCTTTGCGAAAAGCTTCAAACTTCTCCCTAGGCAGAGCCTTCGTGAAAAGGTCTACAATGTTCTCCTACGTGGGCACATATGCCAAGCTGATCTCCCCAGCAGAGAATCTCTCCCTGACATAGTGATAATGCACCTCAATGTGCTTAGTGCAAGCATGGAACACAGGGTTCCTCGCAACTGCCAATGTGCTCTGACTGTCAGTGAAGATGGTGGTGGCAGAAGTCTGACCAACACCCAAATCAGCCATAAGGCATCTGAGCCACACACACTCAATAGTAGCTGTGAAAGCTTCCTATACTCAGCCTTGCAACTGGAAGTGGCCACAGTAGGCTGCTTCTTGCTCAACCAAGATATACATGAGCTACCAAGCATGAAGCAAAAGCCACTAGTGGACACACGAGTGTCATAGCAACCATCCCAATCAGAGTCAGAAAAAGCATGCAAATCTGGCGGTAGTGATCCCCCCTTGGGATAAAACAACCCAAGTAGCCAAGTACCAGTCAAATAGCGAAAGATGCGCTTAACTGCCTGCCAATGCTTGACTCCTGGGCAATGCATAAACCTGCTCATATCTGAGATAGCAAACTGAATATCTAGCCGAGTAATGCATAAGTAAATCAAGCATCCAACAGCATGTTGATAGAGAACAGCATCAAATCCATCTCCAGCATCATGAAGACTCAATCGTAAACCTGTCTCCATAGGAGTGGCAATAGGCTTATAGTCTTCAAGGCCAAAATGCTGCAATAATGTGTCAAAATATTTTGTTTGATCCAAAGCCATTCCACCATCAACTTGCATAAAATGAATGCCCAAATAGTGATGCAAATGCCCCAAATCAGACATCTCAAATGAGGCATGCAAATCAGCCTTAAAATCAGCAATATGCTTCTCAATAGGACCACTGAGCAGCATGTCATCAACATAGACAACAATGATCAGAAGCACATCATTAGCACGCTTAACATATAAGGTGCTTTCAATTGGACTGTTCTCAAAACCATGTGCAATCAGATAGGCATGTATCTTCTCATACCAAGCATGTGGTGCTTGCTTTAAACCATACAATGTCTTCTTTAACTTTCACATCTAGTTTTCATGCCCTTTCTACACAAAGCCACGGGGTTGAAAAACATACACTTCTTCATGCAAGTCATCATTCAAAAATGTTGTTTTAATGTCCAACTAATGTAAATTCCAACCATGATGAGCTGCAAGTGCACAGATGCTACGAACAGTAGTCATACGGCATGTAGGTGCAAAGGTCTCATCAAAATCAATGCCTCTTTCCTATGCATAACCCTTTACAACAAGCCTAGCCTTATACCTGTCAATTGTACCATCCGGTTTATGCTTTAGCTTGTATACCCACTTAGTGCCAATGGCCTTCTTTCCTGGAGGCAAGTCACATAAAGACCAAGTACCATTCTTCATTATAGCATCATATTCAGATTGCATAGCAGCCATCCAATTTTTTGAATTTTGTGCTTCATCAAACAAAACAGGCTCATTCTCATCACAGAGACTAGATGCAGCCATAGCATAGCAATCTGATGCAAAAGGGGCACTATGAGAGCCTGAACGAGTGTGATATGACAGAGGTGCATCTAATTTGCTGTCACGCAAAGTCTGCACTAGCCATTTTGGCATAGTTTTTGCTTGCTCAATATCAGCTCTCTCATCAAGTAGTGCATCATGTAAATCTGCATCAGAAATGGAATGATCTGCATCATCACATGAAACCTGCAAACACTGAGAAATTGCCTCATTGGGACCAGCATTAGACTGTCATACATGTCTTTGGAGCTAACAGATGTCTCCTTAGTACATGAAAGCAATGGCTGAATAGCATCTTCCACAAAAACAACATCACGGCTAACCAGAATGCTTTTAGTCTGTGGATGATACAGATGATAGCCTTTACTTTCAGAACTGTACCCAACAAAAATACATTTTACTGCTTTATCATCCAATTTTCTGCGATGTTGGTAAGGCACTAATGCATATGCCAAACGACCAAAAACACGCAGATGAGCAATAGATGGCTTGTGATCATGCCAAGCCTCATATGAAGTGATAGACTACAGCGCTTTAGTGGGACACCTATTCAGTACATATGTTGCACACATGACAGCCTCAAGCCAGAAACTATGTGGTAAAGCCTGACTCTTGACCATACACCTTGCCATCTCCATGAGTGACCTGTTATTTCGTTCAGCAACTCCATTCTTTTGAGGTGTATACGGCACTATACACTGGCGTTTTATTCCACGTTCAGCCAAAAATGCATTAAAATTAGAAGACATATATTCCCCCCCTCAATCTGAATGGAGGGTGCCCATTTTACATGCTGACAGATTTTCAGCCAAAACCAAAAACTGTTTGAAGCACATGAACACTTCGGACTTTGCCTTCAATGGATATACCCATGCATGCCTGGAAAAATCATCAATGAAAGTCATGAAGTAAAGATAATTTCCAAAAGAAGGTGTCTGCATAGGACCACAGATATCACTATGTACAAGCTGCAATTTCCTAGTAGCCCGAACTAAACCATCTTTTGGAAATGAGGAACGCTACATTTTGCCCAAAATACAGCCTTCACAAACATGTTTTCTAGGTGCCTCAAGTTTGGGCAAAGAGCACACCATTTCAGATTTCTGCAGGCGTAGCAAACTAGCAAAATTCAGATGACCAAAGTGTGCATGCCAAAGCTTTGTATCTGAGATAGCCTGAGAATCATGTACTGCACATGCCAAATCATTCACAGATCTTTCATAGTCTATGAGCTTATACAGCCCACGACATAAAATGCCAGAAGCAATAATTGTCATGGACAAAGGAAACCATCCTAAACCTTAAATTCCATGTGAACCCTGTATCTCATGATTGGTTCAGAATTAGGAGAAAGCAATGCTTCCATTGTGTCTGGAATGTGCCAAAACCCTAAGATCGACTGTCTACTTGCCTGATTTGGATATCCAAAGCTCATGTTTCGAATTGATGACATCATCGATGACATCATCAATTCGCAACCGCCTTTCATGAACCGCCCTTGAAAACCTATATAAGGAGGGGTTGGCCACATTCATAGTCAGTCTTGCGAATACCAGTCTTGGGATCTCAAGGAGTCGTGACCGCCAAGTAAGTACTCTTCAAGTTCCAGTTCTAGTTCTTGTCTTGTTCCTTATTCTAGTCTAGTTCTTGGACATCCTATCTTGTCCCCTTGTAATCTCGTAGTACGAGATCCTGTCGAGTTATTTCGTGTATCCAGTTCATGTCCTAGAAGGGAGTTCTTGTAATCCAGATATCTTGTCTCATACTTACGATCCCGGGTTGTGGGATCCCCTGTATCATCCCTAGTCCAATTTTCCATACCTATTGGTCCCGGGTTGTGGACATCTTGTATCGGTTACATCTTCTTGTATTATTTTCCCTACGTGGGTGTTCTTGTAATCATAAGTGTATTTCGGAAATCTTGTCTACTGTAGTCAGAGAGCACAATCTAGTGCTCCCTTGACATTTTGGCAAGACTATCTTCTATCCAAGACCAGGCATCACGTAGCATCACTTCAGAGTCTCCAACAACAAGTCGAAGACCTAAGTCATCGACAGACACAAGTCGAGATGGGACATCCAATGCATGTAGGTGCACTCCTCCAAGAATTACAAGAACGAATCGGGAGTCTTCAAGAAAATCAAGGGAGTATTCAAGTGAATCAACAGCCTAGTACATCATTTATGAAGGAATCTAAGATTTGCATGCCAGAAAAGTTCGATGGGGATCGCACAAAGTTTCGTGGATTTCTCTAGCAAGTTAAATTATACATCCGTATGCAACCTAATAGAGACCCTGACGAGGCATCCAAGGTCGGGTTTATTGGAACCTTGCTTTGTGGCCAAGCATTATCATGGTTTGCCCCAATCTTGGAGAAGAACATGGCAGTACTTCAGGACTATGAGGGTTTTCTTCGAGAACTCTCCGCCACATTTGGAGAGGCAGAGACAAGTCGAGTAGCAAAAACAATACTTCAGAAGTTACGTCAAGGTAACCGCCCTGCCTCTACCTATGCATCTGAATTTAGGCAGTTGATATGTGATCTCACTTGGCATGAAGATTATTTCATAAGCCAATTCAGATGGGGTTTAAGAGATGATGTGAAGGACCTTTTGTTCACGATGCCAGAGGTCAAAACATTGAATGAATATATCATGCAAACTATTCAATGTGATAACCGACTTTTTGAAAGGAAACAAGAAAAACAAGTAGAAGGAAGACCTCGCCAGTGGAAACCTTTCCAACCCACTACTAAAGATGAGTCCATGCATGAACCTATGCAAATAGATGTAACTAGGTTTCAGCCTCTAACACTAGAAGAGAAACAGAGAAGGAGAGTTAATAAGTTATGTCTCTACTGTGGAAACCCTGGACATATTGCAATTAATTGTCCGAACAAGAGAACAAACTCCAGAGTCACAGCCACCCTTGTAGAGCAGGGAAACAAGGAAGTCCAATTGTAAAAGAGACCCTGCAGTCGGACCATGATATAAGAAGGGGTCTTATAATTCCAGCTACACCCATAGAAACATGTCTTGCACCTGTCAAGTTAATCATGCCCAAGAAGACCCTTTCCCTTACAGCCCTAGTAGATTCAAGAGCCTTCTCATGTTTCATCGATAAAGGATTCGTTAAGAAACATGGAATTCCTATACTTCGGAAGAACAAACCAGTAGTAGTTGAAGTAGTAGATGGACGACCTCTAGCATTTGGGAATATAACCATGGAAACCACACCATTAAGAGTACACCTTGGTGACCATGAATCCCACATATGTTTCAATGTAATATCAAGCCCTGTCCATCTAGTTATCATTGGAATGCCCTGGTTAAAGGAGCATAATCCAGACATTAATTGGGAAAAGAATAAAATCACCCGTCGAGATATCCAGAAGAACCCAACATATGTTGGAGCCAAAGCCTTCATATATGCAGTAAGGAAGGAACCTACATATATGATCTATGCCATACCAGCTCAAGAATCCAAGAAAGATGATCCGGTACAGCTACCCAATCAGTACAAAGGCTTTGAAGATGTTTTTGAAAAGAAGAATGCAGATATCCTCCCAGAGCATAGAACTTACGATTGCCCCATAGATCTTCAAGAAGGAGCACAGCCACCCTTTGGACCAATCTACAGACTATCCCCAAAGGAACTTACAGAACTACGCAAGAACATTGATGGGAATCTAGCAAAGGGGTTTATCAAACACTCGAAGTCTCCAGAAGGAGCCCCTATTCTATTTGTAAAGAAGAAGGATGGGACTCTCTGGATGTGTGTAGACTATCGCGGATTGAACAAAGTCACTATAAAAAATAGATACCCTCTACCACTCATATCACAGCTCTTGGAACGCCTTGGAAAAGCAAAACTGTTCACGAAAATTGATCTTCGAGGAGCTTACAACCTTGTCAGGATCAGAGAAGGAGACGAATGGAAGACAGCATTTTGAACAAGGTATGGGCATTTTGAACATGTAGTTATGCCATTCAGTCTTACAAATGCTCCAGCTGTCTTCCAACATATGATGAATGATATCTTTCAAGAATATTTAGATGATTTTGTTGTAATATACCTTGATGATATCTTGATATTCTCCAAAAATCTAGAGGATCATGAAGGTCATGTAAAGATATTCCTAGAGAAACTAAGAGAAAAAGGATTATATGCAAAATTGGAGAAGTGCTCTTTCCATAAGACAAAAGTGGATTTTTTAGGGTACATTGTATCAGATAAAGGAATTTTTATGGACCCTAAGAAGATTCAAACAATCCTTGATTGGCAACCACCTTCATGTGTTCGAGATGTACAATGTTTTCTAGGGTTTGCCAACTTCTATAGGATATTCATCAAAGATTACTCCAAGATAGTGACACCTCTTACCAAGCTTACAGGGAACTCCAAATTCTCATGGACCAAAGAAGCAGAAAAGCATTCCAGACCTTGAAATCAGCATTCACTACTGCTCCAATTCTAGTTCATCCTGATTCTAGTAAGCCCGTCTTCCTAGAGACAGATGCATCAGACTTTGCCCTAGGGGCCATTCTCTCACAATATGGAGATGATGGACACCTAAATCCAGTTGCATATAATTCAAGGAAATTTTCTCCTCCAGAAATTAATTATGAAATTCATGATAAAGAACTTCTTGCCATAGTGGACGCGTTTGATACTTGGCATCACCATCTAGAAGGAGCATCCCATAAAGTTATCGTGTATACAGATCACAAGAACCTAGAGTATTTTATGACCACCCGTATTCTCAATAGAAGGCAATCTCGATGGAGTAACTTTCTATCCAGGTTCGACTTTGTCATCACCTACCGTCCCGGACGTCAACAATGTCAATCAGATGCCTTGTCTAGAAGATCTTACCTTGCACCAAAGAAGGGTGAAGAGGCCTTCAATCAACAAGAGAGTGTATTACTCAAGCCTAAGCATCTCCAGTTAGCAGCTATCTCTTCAACCCATCCTGAAGATTCAGCCTTGAATCATCTGATTCGTGAGAAACTACCACAAGATGAATTATTTTGCAATGTTAAGCAGAAAACTCAAGAAGGAAAATTCCAAGAAGTAAATGAATTCCAGGAAAAGGACGTATTACTATTTTATAAGAACCTATTGTATGTTCCTCCAGGAAATCCCAGGATCCAAGTACTTCAACAACGTCATGACAACCTTTCAACAGGACATTTTGGAGTAAATAAAACATTAGAACTCATATCCAGGGATTTTTGGTGGCCTCAAATGTGGAAGGAAGTCAGAGAATATATCCGAACCTATGACACTTGCAATAGATCTAAGGTACCGCGACATAAGCCTCATGGCCTCTTACAACCTTTACCTATTCTAGAAAGGCCATGGGCTTTGTTGTCTATGGATTTCATCACAGATCTACCAAAGTCAGATAAGTATGATGCCATTCTTGTTATTGTGGATAGGTTCACAAAGATGGCACACTTCATTCCAACTACAAAGACAATCACAGGTGCAGCCACTGCTAGACTTTTTCTCAGATACATCTTTAGGCTTCATGGATTGCCTCATGATATTGTTAGTGATCGAGGTCCACAGTTCATATCCAGCTTTTGGAACAGTCTTTGCAAGCTCCTTGGTGTTCAAGTTAAACTATCTACAGCAAATCATCCACAGACTGATGGACAAACAGAACGGGTGAATCAAGTCCTAGAGCAATATCTCCGTTGCACTAGCAACTATCACCAAAATGATTGGTGTGAGTTGTTACCCTTTGCAGAGTTTGCCTATAACAATAGTGTTCATGCATCTACCAAGCAGACTCCCTTCTTTGCAAATTATGGACAACATACAAGGATGGATATACAACTCTCAAATCATGTCAAGAACCCAGCTGCTAGAGACAAGGCCCATTACCTGATGGACATTCACAAAGAACTCAAGGAAGAGATCCATAAAGCTCAAGAACAATATAAGTATTATGCAGATCAACATCATGTCCAAAATCCATCCTATCAAATTGGATAAAGTATGGTTACTCAGAAACAATTTGCAAACCTCAAGACCTTGTGCAAAGTTAGATCATCAAAGATTTGGTCCATTTACCATCTTGGCCAAGATTAATCCAATCACCTTCAAGCTCCAGCTACCAAGTACTATGCGAATACATCCAGTTTTCCATGTATCCATGTTGGAACCATATCAGATTTCACCATTGAGGGGGGAGAGACCTAGTCCTTCACCACCTATCGAGATTGATGATCATGAAGAATTTGAAGTCGAGCATGTCCTAGATTCCAGAATATCCCGAGGAAGATTGGAATACCTTATTCATTGGAAAGGGTATGATATCAGTGATCGTACTTGGGAACCTGTAGAAAACCTTCAAAGAGCACCAATCAAGGTTCAAGAATTCCATAAGAGAAATCCAACGAAGCCGAGACCAGATAATATGACTGCTCCTCGTGGAACTCGTCGCTTGAGGGGGAGGTGATGTCATGGACAAAGGAAACCATCTTGAACCTTAGATTCCATGTGAACCTTGTATCTCATGATTGGTTCAGAATTAGGAGAAACCAATGCTTCCATTGCATTTGGAACGTGCCAAAACCCTAAGATCGACTATCTACTTGCCTGATTCGGATATCCAGAGCTCATGTTTTGAATTGATGACATCATCGATGACATCATCAATTCGCAACCGCCTTTCATGAACCGCCCCTGAAAACCTATATAAGGAGGGGTTGGCCACATTCATAGTCAGTCTTGCCAATACCAATCTTGGGAGCTCAAGGAGTCGTGACCGCCAAGTAAGTACTCTTCAAGTTCCAGTTCTAGTTCTTGTCTTGTTCATTGTTCTAGTCTAGTTCTTGGACATCCTATCTTGTCCCCTTGTAATCTCGTAGTACGAGATCCTATCGAGTTCTTTCGTGTATCCAGTTCATCTCCTAGAAGGGAGTTCTTGTAATCCAGATATCTTGTCTCATACTTACGATCCCGGGTTGTGGGATCCCCTGTATCATCCCTAGTCCAGTTTTCCATACCTATTGGTCCCGGGTTGTGGGACGTCTTGTATCGGTTACATCTTCTTGTATTATTTTCCCTACGTGGGTGTTCTTGTAATCATAAGTGTATTTCGGAAATCTTGTCTACTGTAGTCAGAGAGCATAATCTAGTGCTCCCCTGACAATAATCACATCACCATTTGACAGATCATGAATTGTACACCTGTCATCAACAAATTTCACAACCAAGCAAATCTTGGCTAATGCAAAAACTGATAACAGGTTCTTCTTGATCCCTGGCACAAATAAAGCATCTGACAAAGTGAAAGAAATACCATCAGCAATAGTCAAAATGATCTTACCAACTCCCATAACAGGATAAGAGGAGTTGTTGGCGCATGTAACAGTATTCCCTGTAGGGGCAGGCTCGAGTGAAGAGAAGAAATTGTGCTGCGAGGTAATCTGTTTGGTTGACCCACTGTCAAAGTACCAAACATCTGAGTCCATTGCAGACATGTACTACTCATGAGAAGATGGGTCGAAACTGCAAACAGTAGTAAATGCCCATTCTTCTTCCTGCACAAGATTAGCAGACTCCGTTTTTGATGTAGAGGCTTCTGCAACAACCATTCTGGCCTCTTTCTTCTTTGCCTCTTTTGCAGCCAGTTTTGAACAGTTCTTTATGATATGATCATTCCCTTTACAGTACTTACAAAACAATTTCTGCTTTTTTGATTTTTTTTCTCATCTTTGTCTTAGTTCTTTGAATGTGCAGCATTTGCAGATTTCTGCTTACTAGTAGAAGAGCTCCATTTTCTTTTGCCCTTCTGACTAGCTAGGAAAGCTTGATCTGCAACATGCATAATGGACCTGTTCTGCCTGGACTGATCTTCTTGCAACAGAACAGAGACTAACTCCTCAAATGACAAGGCATTTGGATTGCCTTTCATCATCAACCGAAGAGTAGAAGCAAAACTCTTATATGAATCAGGAAGACCATTCAGAACGGTCTGCACAAGTGAGCTATCTAGTATAACCTCATCAGTAGAAATCAATTGTTCCTTCAAGTCTTTGATCTTTGTTAGGAAATTGTCCATAGAATCACCTTCATTCATGTGCTCACTCTCAAAGTGTTTTCGGAGGTAAGCAACACAAGCCTCATTCCTAGCTTGGTACAATGTGGTAAGTGTATCCCAAGCATCCTTAGCTGTTCTGCAAGAGCGAATGTGAGGAATAATGGCACGTTTGACAGACAAAGCTATCAATGCATATGCCTACGCATCTTTGCCATCCCAACAAATTCTGTAGTAGGTGCAGCAAAAACCGCAGCACGAACAAGAATATGCAGAATATCATCATCTTCAACCTGCATCAGCTTCAGTACCTACAGTTGTAACAGTTGTAGGTGTGATAGGACATTTTTCGACACCCTGCACAATGTTCCACATTCCTTTTGCAACCAACACATGTCGCATCATATAAGCCCATAACGGGTAGTTGGTACCATCCAACTTATCCTCAACAGCTAACATACGGAATACATCACTGCTTTCAGCCATGGCCGGTGATTAAAATACCTTGATGTAGAAAATTGACTGTATCTCAAAAAGTTGAACAAAACTATCCAGACGAATTCCACTAGACCTGTAGCAGACTTCGAGACGCTTATACTGGTGAACAGAAACTGGTATATACCTTTGGCACAAAAAGACGAAATAGCCTACACAAGCACTATGATAGTGCGTTCGGAGGCCGAAACGAGCTCAGATCACGATTTTGGCACCAGACAGCGAAGCTGTTTTGATCTCTAAAACACTATAAGTACGCTCAACAAATTTTGTGCGAATCTGAGACTACAAACGGAGGAGTGTCGATGGCGCCCTAGATGAAGCGACGACCTGCTCTGATATCAATTATTGGAGTTAGACGTCTGCGAAAGCATGCGAACAGCACAAGGAAGAAGAAGAAGCTTGGAGCACAACACACAATACTGAATGTATTACTAGAGAATGTACAAAGATAAGTAGCCCATTAGGGCAATAGGCATATATACAAGCTGGGGGGAAAAAACCTCCTAAAGAGGGAAAAAAGTGCCCCGGCGGTCCTAGTGTGTTCACACATATCACTACCTAAATATACCAACAGAACCTTTTAAGTAAGGTATTATATGTGCCAACCATAACAAAAAACCTAATCAGTGTTGGGTAGATTAGTGAAAAGGGCTTACAGGTTAGATTCACAAGGCATGGAGCATATGTGGAGGAACCTCAACAAGGCTTCAAGAGGATTGCAAAAGGTGAAAAATATGGTATACTCTTTGCATTTGAAGTTGAAGATACCAAAAACATCACACTCTTCAATTACAAAGATCAAACCCTACCTAAACTAGAGATATGGCATAAGAGACTAGGTCATATAGGTGAAAGAACACTAAAGCAAATATGCAGGGATCTGAGTGTGCTAGGCATTCCAAATGTGTCCAAGATACAAGTGTGGAGCATGCCAATTTGGCAAATCACACAGGCAACCATTCAACAAAAAAGGATACATGTATGAAGACTACTTGGAGCTTGTGCACATAGATGTGTGGGGTCCTAGTAGAGAGCCATCAATCTCGGATCAAGGTACTATGTTTCATTCATAGATGACTATATTAGATGGACAATTCTTTACTTCATGAAGCATAAAGATGAAGTTTTCATTTGTTTCAAGAAGTATTTGGCATTGGTTGAGAACCAAACAGGTAGAAGCTTGAAGAGGCTTAGGTCTAATGGAGGTGGTGAGTATTTCTCATATGAATTTGACTCATTCTTATAGGAAAAAGGCATAAAAAGAGAGGTTACAACAAGATACACTCCTAAATAGAATGGAGTGGCAAAGAGAAGGAATAGACTAATAGTAGAGGCTACAAGATCAATGTTGAATCAAAAGAAACTTCCAAATTACTTATGGGCAAAGGCAGTTTCCATGGTCACATACTTAATTAATAGGCTTCCATCCAAGTCCTTGGATGGAATGACACCTTATGAAGCCTGGAATGGCAAGAGACCTTCCCTAGACCATTGTAGAATCTTTGGGTGCAATTCTTATGCACATGTACCCTCACAAATTAGACGAAAGCTTGATCCAAAAGCTAAAAGGTGTATATTCATTGACTATGACCAAAACTAGAAAGGATATAGGTTGTAAAATCCCACTAAGAAAGGATTTACAGTTAGTAGGGATGTGGTGTTTAATGAGAATAATTCATGGTTTGAAGATGATTGCAAGAAAATAAAGCTACCTTATGACTTGGAAAGTGATTTCCCAAGCTTGACTCAAGAAGAACCACAAATATCAGAAGATGAAGAACAGATTGACTACAAAGCTTGGAATCCAAGGGCAAGTCAAAATTCAAGAAATTGGAAGACATTCTAGAGTCATACAATCAGGCACTACGAAGATATCAAAGGAAGAGTAAGAAACTGATAAGGTACGGCTATGACACATCACTATTCACCAAGCATTCTATATACATGACTAAAGATTCTATGCCAAAAGAGCCTTCTTCATTTGAAGAACCAAATCAGAAGGAAGAATGGAGAGAAGCTATCTAGTAGGAAATTGAATCACTTCAAGAGAACAATACTTGGGATTTGGTTCCCAAGAAACCAAGCATGAAGGTAAAAAGATCCAGGTGGATTTACAAAGTAAAGAAGAATTGAGATGGTTCAATAAACAGGTATAAAGCAAGGCTAGTAGCAAAGGGGTTTGCTCAAACCCATGGAGTGGATTATGAGGAGACCTTCTCACCTATGGCTAAGATGCCAACAATCAGGGTTTTAGTAAGTATTGCTACTTCAAAAAATTCCAACTTGTATTTGTTAGATGTTAAAAATGCATTCCTAAATGGATGGATCTCAAAAGAAGTCTACATGGCTCAACCACCAAGGTATGAAGAAAAGGACAAACCAATTATGTATGCAAATTAAGGAAAGCACTTTATGGTCTAAAGCAAGCTCCTAGAGCTTGGAACCATAAGCTTGTCACATATTTGCAGGACCAATGTTTTGTTGCTAGTAAAGCAGATTCTTCTTTGTTCATAAAGAAGACTAACTCAAATTTTATTTATCTATGTGTTTATGTGGATGAAATTATCATTACAGGGAATGATGCCAATGGCATCAAAAAAATCAAAGCTCAGATGATGGAAGAGTTTAAAATTAGTCACCTTGGTTTCTTGACATACTTTCTTGGATTAGAACTTGTATATTTAGATTCTAGAATCTTTATTATACAAATTACATTCATGATATGCTTGTCACGTTCAAGATGGAGAATGCAAAAATTGCAGGTACACCCATGGAACTCAATCACAAGCTTAGTTCTCATGAGGGAGAACTACTTGAAGATATTATAGGTTATCAAAGGCTTGTGGAAGTCTCAATTATGCAACCCTAAAAAGAGTGGACATATGCTATGGAGTAAGCACACTAAGTCAATTTATGCATACACCAAGAAAACCTCGCATGGAAGCTGCCAAGAGGATCTTATAATATCTAAAGGGTACCATAAATGAAGGGCTATTTTATCCATTCACATCTAATTTGGACACAAAGCTATATTCTGATGCAGATTGGGCTAGCTCAAAGGATGATAGGAAGAGCACTTCTTGTTACTTATCTTTTGCAGGTTCAAAGTTGATATCATGGTCATCAAAGAAACAACCAATTGTGGCATTGTCATCAATTGAAGCAGAATATAGAGGCTTAGAAAATGCAACACAAGAGGCTATGTGTCTTAATCTACTTTACAAAGATTTGGGATTACATTCTTATACTCCAATGATCTTTGGAGATAACACTAGTTCACTTCATTTGCCTACTAATCCTATGTATCATGCAAGGACTAAGCACATTGAAGTTCACTATCATTATGTGAGAGAGAAATTGCTTAGCAAGGACATCCAATTGTCCTATGTATCAACCAATTTGCAATGTGTAGATATGCTAACAAAATCTTTGGATGGAACAAAGATGAATAGGTTCAAGATGATGATTGAATTGCTAGAAATCAAAGAGAAATGAAGACCAAGCATGTTAGGCTTGGGGGGATTTGTTGGTGCAAATGCGTCCAGGCCTACATACTTGGACAATTAGCATTTATTTCATATAGTCACATATGACTATTCCCTTGTAAAAATCAATTTACTTTTTATCCTTGTAAAAGTGCATATGTTAGTTGCAGTACTCACACATGGAGTTAGGAGAATCAAATCTCGAATTACTTGTAGCTGATTGATGAGAAAGTAAGTCCTAAAGTTTATGATTCACGATAAGAATTTGAATTCAAAAGTTGGCTCCAACTCCAAGCTATATAAATGGATCAAAATGTTGCGTGAAAATGAGCTCGATTTTTGAGATCATTTTTAGAGGGATGTTATTTGATAAGGGAGCTCATTATATAGCTCCTTCACTACCCTCACATTGTGAAATTATACATTTCCAATGTCATTGTAATTCTATGTGATTTAATACATATACATTGATCACATCTCTACTTCACTTCTCTGTCAACTTCATCTCAGAATAGTGATCTTCTCATACTTGGTTCTCAGTGCATAGTTGTTGAAGCTCAAGGTCAAGGACAAGCACAAAAGCATATCAAAGAAGTGGACACACAAGAAGAGGAGCAAGTAGGGAGCTCCAAGAAGTACATGTCAAATTTTCAAAAGAATCCCCTACAAAAACACTGATTCTCATCACTAAAAACCATTGTAAATACCATTTTCTATTTTTTTTAACTCCATTTTGTTCAAGACGAGGAGTCCTCGAGCTTGAGGAGTATTAGAAGTATCATCCTACCAATTTTCATAATTTTTAGACTTCGTTTGAGCCCTCAAATAAGCCCTGGAACCTAATTTTTAACTAAGCCGAACACTAGGTCTAGACAGGGCCAAAACTAGTCAAAAAACTATAAAAAGAGCTAGAGAGCTCATTTTTGAGGTTAGCTTGTTGTAGATTCGATCTTTTTGTAAGAGAACTCTTTTGTGATCAAAGTCCTTCCGTTGTTCCTCTCTTTGCTCTTACCTTGTGTGCATGTGTGTGTATGTGTGTGCATGCTTGTGTGCTTTCACTCACACACTTGTGCCTTCACTCGCTCGTGGTCTTCATACCGGTCCTCACATCTCCGCCGATTCACAACTAAAGGAGGTGGTGCTTACGCTTGAGTTACACCAAATTTTGGTGCCGTTATCGGGGAGAGAGCTTCGAGGACGAGCGTTGTGATGGGAAGATCGTAGATTTGCGATGTTGGAAGGTAAAAAAACTGTCATTATTGTTCATTTTTTGCTTCTTCTTGTTCTTCATCTTCATCATCACCATCTTCATCCATCTTCATCTTCATAGAAATTTCTTGTTTTTTAGTGCATTTTCACCATTTTCATACCATTTTTCATGCATTATTGTGTGAGAAGGAGTTAGGAAGTGCAAGGGAGAGCAAGCCCCTATGTTTTTTCATGATTTTCTACACATACAGAGCTCGCCATTGCTCGACGCTCAAAAATTTGAATTTCCTGCCAAAAAACACGATTCTAACTTACGATTTTCATAAAAATTCAATTTTTTTCAAAAAAAATGCGATTTTCTATTTCCCGCCTAAAAGCTTTCTAAAAAGAACACGATTCTGAGGTCATTCTCAGAATCGCGATTCTCTGGTTGTGCTTAAAATCATGATTCTCTAAGTTTCTTAAAAACACGATTTTGAGGCGAAATCGCGATTTTCATATCAAAAAACACGATTTTGGAAAAACATGATTCTCTGTTGGCTCCAAAATCGCGATTTTCAAAAAACACGACTGTCATCCAAATTTGCGATTTTCACGATTTTTAGAACACAATTTTCATTAAGGTACAAAATCGCGATTTTTTGAACACGATTCTCAAAACTCAATTTTTAGCCACAACGGCGCGATCTTCAGGTAAAAAACACGATTTTGAACAAAAACACGATTTTCAATCAAAATCGCGATTTTTTTATCATTCTCAAAATTGCGATTTTCAGGCAAAAACACGACTTTGACCAAACACGATTCTCAGTCAAAATCACGTTTTTCACGATCCTCATTCAAAATCGCGTTTTTTACGATTTTCACTCAAAATCGCATTTTTGGGGATTAGTCAGAATCGTGATTTTCAGAAGAGCCCAACATCGCGATTTTTAGAACCCCAAAATCGCGATTTTCACACAAAATCGTGATTTTTCCAAAAGATCCTGTTTGCCTGTTTTGACCCCCAGGAGCCTGATTTGACATAACTTTTTCATCAAAAGTCCATTTTTTGAGCTCTATAGCTTGTTGGAAAGCTTGTTT
>CM035423.1:125932163-125942163 GCA_020310875.1 Ceratopteris richardii | reverse complement strand
TTTGAAAAGGTTCAAGGGGAGAGACAGGTTGTAGTGGAAAATGATGCCGTTGTAAAGGTTGTCCCGATCGTTGGCAAGCATCAAATGTTTTAACATAAGCAGCAATATCATGCTACATAGTGGGCCACCATAAGCCACTATGTAGAATTTTTCGGTAAGTAAGATAGACCGAAAAATGACCACCAGAAGGAGTAGAATGGGCCATGTCAATAACCGAAGGAACTTCATGGGGTGGGATACACCATAATAGTGCACCTGAGGGATCTATGTAATACAACTGTCCTACAATGATTGGAAACCGTCGACTATACATTGCCAATTTATAGCGAGTCAAAGTAGAGGTATTAATCGGGGGCTTCCACTCGTGAGAAAGGTCAGAAGAGTGTCATAATACGAAGGTGCCACTGAGAGCTCTTGACCATCATCTTGGACCAAATCAGTCACATAGATAGCAGGGGTAGTATCGTTAATTCCACCAGGAAATTCATCAGAATCAAGTCGAGATAAGAAATTAGCCAGTGCATGTGCTGACCCTGGACGATGGACAACCACATAATCAAATTCTTGTAGTAACAACACCCACTTGGCTAATCTGCCCCCTAAATGTTATTGACGGACAAGATAAACTAGAGCAGCATGATCCACATGAAAGGTAAATTGGCATCCCAGCAAATAGTTCTGGAATTTCTTCACCGAATAAACCAAGCCCAGACATTTGCACTCAGTGACGGAATAATTTTGTTCAACAGCTGCTAATCGTCAACTAGCATAATAGACAGCACAAAACCGCTTATCCTGTTGTTGCATGAGCACACTACCGATGGCACTATCCGATGCATCCACAAGGACATGGAACGAAAGCTGCCGGTTTGGCGCTTGCAGTATAGGAGCCTGGGTTAAGAGTGTTTTCAATCAATCAAAGGCAATTTGGCACTCCTCAGTCCACACGAACCGTTGAGGATTGCTAGTGATCAACCGATTGAGGGGTATGGCTAAATGTGTGAGCCACCACAGATGCCGCCCATGCCAGCATATTTGGCCAAGGAACCGCATAACTTCCTTTGGTATCGTAGGGGCAGGTGCATGTAACATGGCTTGCACTTTATCTGGATCCACTTGAACGCCTTGCTTTGAAATAATATGACCAAGCAACTTGCCACAGGAAATCGAAAAGACTGACTTGTTGGGATTAAAGCACAACCAAAATTCTCGACACTTAGAAAAGTAGCACCGTAAGTGATAGAGGTAAGCCGATGTATCCTCGGATAACGTGGTTAAGTAGGGGGAAAAAATTTCTTACATGCATCATTGGAAGGTACTAGGGGCATTGCGAAGACCAAACCACATCATCGTACATGCATATACACCCCAATTTGTAATAAATGCAATCTTCGATATATCCATTTCAAGCATGCACACCTGATTAGCCATTGTACCATCCAAAAAGGAATACATTTCTTGTCTGGCAACATCATCGAGCATTGTATCCAAAAAGGGAAGTGGGAAGGGATCCGGTAGGTCGCCGCATTTAATTTTTGGTAATCCACATAGATACGCAACTGCTTATTTTTCTTTGGGACGATAACCAGGTGAAATCCATTCTGCATGCTCAATGGGAACGATGAAACCTACTTTTAGCAAGCGATCCAATTCCACTTTCACTTGAGCAGCATAATTAGGGTTCATGCGATAACTGGTTTGCTTGATTGGACGTGCATCCAGCTTGAGCATCACTTGGTGTTGATAGATGCGAGGGTCCAACCCTTTCATATCTCGATAGTCCCACGCAAATACATCTTGGAACTCTGTCAACAACTATCTTGGCATGGGTATATCCTCAGGTGACTGGAATAAATGGTGGAAACTCTGGGCATTCAAAGCATGATCCATAGCTAGGTCCTCTTCTTCTGTAATCGGAACTATAGAACAAACGATCGGATTCCAATTATCCGCAACCGCTTGTAAGTCGACTATTCCCAAGGTGAGCAAATCCTGGTTAGCATTGAGAAAATCTTCTTCTTCATCATCTAAAAGTCCATCCAACATATGCACAGGTTCGGCTACATAGGGTCGAGCATGGAGGTCGCATGGCTTCATCTCGTCCAACAGAACGACATACTTCCGGTGGTTACTTTTGAAAATAAGTTCGTGTGCTGACCAGTCCTACAATACTTTGGCTTGTTTCAACCAAGGCCTCCCGAACAGCAAGTTGTAGTCTAGGGTTGAGTCAAGTAATTCTAGAACAACAAAAGTCATTTTGAACACTGCTCCTTGAAGAGTAGTGGGTATATCACGTACCACATCCACTGGATAGACCCTAGACTGATTCGCCATCCTCATGAAAAACTGAACAGGTTCAATCTAAGTCCATCCTAACCATTTACAAAGGGCGGTTGTCGCAATATTCACACCGGAGCCTCCATCAATTAACACTTGAGTGATTTTGTGGTTTTTATACCATACCGTAATTAAAGGAACAACATGGTCCACCATAGAATCAGTTTCTGGACTAATAGTGGCCGTAGCAGGTGTACACGAAGATCTTGGACAAACTTGTTGCTGAAATTGTTGTCATACACTCAGAACCAAGGCTAACAGTTGCCCCAACGGTATTGTAATGGAGGCCTGCGATAGAATATTCCACACAGAGTCAAAATTCGACGTACTCCTTACCAAATTATGTGGACTCTCTGGTGGCACTTTCACTGGACTCGATTCTTTCGGTGGTGGATTCAGTGCTGTCTGCTGGACCACCGGTACTGGATCGGGAAAAACTGTTGGTTCTTGACTATCCCACGTACTAGCTTTGGTAAAAACTCTCTGTTGTTCTCGAATGCCAGGCTCAAAAATCTAAGCAACTGGTTGTAATTTCTTGTCGGACCGTGTTTGGACTACTGCCGCTTGAGTATCTACTGTTGAAATATATACCATGTTGGCCATTGGATGCTCTCGTTCTTTTCTTCATTTATCATATGTCAAGCGGACGCCTGCTCCGATGAGCTCCCCAATTTTGGGAACGCTCCTTCATGCCGATCGGTCACTCAGAGATGTGCGCACGGAGATCGAAGAATGACTTACCGCCCAGCCGCGTGATGAGTTCAATCATTACCCTCTCTCTCTCTACACCCAAAATGGGTCATGGTCAAGGTTCCTCTCATGAGTGCCACTTGGCACTCATGTGAGCATCATACTCTATATGAATAAGAGGAGGGTCATACCTCTAAATACTATTCATATAGGATACTCCATGTGACATTTCCTTCCCCTTACTTCCATTTTGTCCTCAAAATGGTATTGGAAGGTCTAAAAGAAAGAGAGAAATAATAGAACCACCACTCCCACTATATCCCCATGTATAAAAATACATGGTCCTGTCTCCGTGTTGTTTCCCCATATCCTTCCCCTTAAGAAAACTCTAGGGAAGGTAAACTAAAACTGGGAAACCGTCTCTGAAGGGTGCTAACCCGCTCCCATGTGGCACTATCTTCTGAACTATCTTTCCACTTTACTAGACACTCTTTATACAAGTGACTTCTCGTCCGTTTCTCTCGAGTGCGTAGTATGCTCTCTGGCTCATGTGGAATAGATTGAACAGAAATAGGCTCTACTACGTCACTATCTGGAATGAGGTTGTCAGATTCACCCAGCCTTTTCTTAAGCCGGCTAACATGAAAAACTGGATGAATTTGACTATTCTCTGGAAGTTGGAGCTGGTAAGCCATCTTTCCTATTCTCTTAAGTATTTGGAAAGGTCCACAATACCTAGGAGATAATTTTGGACAAGGTCCCGTCTTCATGGTTTCAGACCTAGATGGAACTCTAAGATAGACTTGCTCTCCTACCTCAAAGTTGATATCTCTTCTTTGAGGGTCAGCATAGGCTCTAGCCCTATCCTGAGCTTTCCTAATGCTGTCCTTAGCAAGTCTAAGCATATCATTCATTTCTTCCAAGAAGTCCTTTGCAGCTTGAACTTTTTCATTCTGCAAGCCAACTGCATAAGGAGCCCTTGGCTGAAACCCATACATAAGCATAAATGGACTATGCCCAGTGGAAGAGTGCTTGGCACTATTATATGCAAACTCTACTATAGGTAAGTACTCCTCCCAATTAGTTTGCCTTTCATTCACATATGCTCGAAGCATATCCTCTAGGATTTGGTTAACCCTTTCTGTTTGCCCATCCGACTGTGGATGCTCGGCCGTACTCATGCTAAGCTTTGTATCCAACCTCTTGAAGACCGCTCTCCAAAAATGGCTAGTAAACTTCCTATCCCGATCAGAAACTATGTCTAGAGGAAGACCATATAACCGGTATAGGTTCTCTACAAAGAGTCTAGCCAACTCAGGTGTCTTCACTGTAGTATGTGTTGGAATAAACCTAGCCATTTTGGTTAACCTATCCACAATTACCCAGACCGAGTCGTGCCCTCTCTGTGTCTTAGGTAATCCGACTATAAAGTCCATGGAGATACTCTCCCACTTCCCATTAGGAATATCCAATGGGTGGAGTAGTCCTCCAATCCTCAATCTTTCAGCTTTGTTGACCTGGCATTTATTGCACTTAAGCACATACTCTAGGACGTCCTTATGAAGTCCAGGCCAATAAAACTGCCTCTTAACAAGATCATAAGTCTTGTTAACTCCTGGGTGTCCCGCACTAGGTGTGTCATGACACTCATATAAAATATGCCGTCTCATCTCAGTATCTCTAGGGACACACACTTTACCTTTATATAACAGATATCCATCTTGGACACTGTAATTCTTCCACTTGAATCCTTCTTGAGTACCCGTCGATACTCCATCCTCATTGGAAACCCGTATATCACGATCCCCATTCTCTATGGCTTCCCAAATTTCGGAATATGCAGGATCAAGCCTACATTTCCCTCTAATAGACTCAAGTAGCTCACTAGTGATCTGAGTAAAACTCAATCCATTGAGCATAGGCATGCGGCTAAGTGAATCAGCCACCACATTAAACTTTCCCTTCCTATACCTAAGCTCATAATCAAACTCTTGAAGGGTCTCTGCCCATCGGGCCTTCCGACCTTTAAGGTCTGTTTGATTAGAGAGCCACTTAATGCTCTCTTGATCAAACACTATCGTAACTTTGGCGCCATATAAATAATGACGCCACTTCTTCAAAGCATGGACTATTGCATACAACTCCTTCTCATAGACGGAGTAATTCTTTTGAGCCGGTTCTAGTTTCTTGCTCTCAAAAGCTAATGGTCGACCATCCTGTACTAAAACCGCTCCTATAGCAAAATCACTCGCGTCAGTCTCAACCACAAATGGTTTATTGGGATCTGCTATATGTAAAAGTGGAGCTGTAGCAATTGCTACCTTCAACTTTTCCATACTTTGCTTCTGTTCGTCTCCCCAATGAAAGGCTTTCCCTTTCCCTTTAAGCTGTTCCGTCATCGGGACAGCAATTTTGGCATAGTTCTTAATGAATCTTCAATAGAAACCTGATAAACCTAGGAAGATCTGCAGCTCCTCCAGGTTCCGTGGATGTGGCCATTCCATAATAGCCCTTACTTTTTCAGGATCCATCTGGATTCCATCTTGGGAGACTATATGCCCAAGGTATTTAACCTCTGTTTTGAAAAATTCACACTTTGTTTCCTTAGCAAAGAGCGAATTTTCCCTTAGCACTTGAAATACTTTTCTCAAGTGTTCCAAGTGCTCCTGTTCTGATGCACTATAGATCAGAATGTCATCTAAAAAGTCTACTACAAAGTGTCCTAGATAAGGCCGTAAAACACTATTCATGAGTTTCATGAAAGTGGCAGGAGCATTGGTGAGACCAAAAGGCATCACCAAAAACTCATAGTGCCCATATCTAGTCCTAAATGCAGTTTTAGGGACATCCTCTGCCCTAATCCTGATCTGATGATATCCTGATCTAAGGTCAAGCTTTTGGTAAAATACCGAGCTTGATGTAACTGATCAAATAGATCTTCCAACCTAGGCATTGGAAATCTATTTTTGATAGTTACCTTATTAAGTGCTCTATAATCTATACATAGTCTCATAGAGCCATCTTTCTTTTTAACTAGGAGCATTGGCGATGCCCATGGTGAGTTACTAGGTTTGATGAAGCCTTTATCTAAATAATCCTGCAATTGCTTCTCAACCTCCTCATGCTGAGAAACACTAAGCCTATAAGGAGGTCTACAAATAGGGTTAGTGTTAGTAACAACCTCTATGGCATGGTCAATGTCCCCTCTCTCAGGTGGTAGCCCTCTAGGTAAGTCAGTGGGAAAAACATCTCTGAATTCAAACATAAGATCCTTAAAACTTTTAACTACACACTCTTGCACAAAAGAATAGTAGAAAGTCCTGTTCATATTTACATTCAAAGCATGAAAATATACATCAGATGAGCTGTCTATGCAATGCTCCATATCATGACTATACAATAAAAAGATATCCTGTACATGCTGTGAACAACAGAGACTATACAACTCTAATGATGAGATGAGAGGTGCACTAGGTACATCTCTCTCTCCCTGAATATAAACTGTACTTCCATTCTTTTCAAACTCGAGTGTGTTATTTTGATAGCTGCGTTTAAGTGTATCTCCCAACCCCCATAGCCACTCTCTTCCTAAGACTAGATCTGTCCTCTCCATGTTCATAATTTGGAAGTCCATATGATCTATATAATCCTGCATCTTGACTTCCAAATTGGATACCATAGTATCCCATATTCTTTTATCTTGCCCTTGCATCATAGATACAATGTATTTATGTGCACTAGGCTGTTGGGGAATCTTCAATTTCTTGACCAAAGCATAGTTTATGAAGTTATGAGTAGCAGAATCATCTATCATGACTCGCACCCTGGTCCCGTATACACTACCATGTAGCTTGACCAAGTCATGTGGTCCAAACTGCTGTGACCACAATGACTGAGCCAAACAACACGTGTGTTCTATATCCTCGTGCATCACCTCCACTCCCTTGCAGCTAGAGCTGCCGTGAATGGGAAGGGTCTGCACTAGGTGGACCGCCTTTTTGCCCCTTTCAGGAGCCGTACTAGACTCTGGTCCTTTCTTCTTTTCTTCCCCCTTCTTGAGTGGACAGTTCCACTGCGAGTGGCTAGGGGATAGGCACCTAAAACACAGGTTCTCTCTTTTGGCCTTCTCAAACTGGTCTGTGGATAGCTTAGGCCCTTGTGATCTTTGTTTTTTAATAAAAACCTTGTTTTTCCCAAAAGGCAACTTTTTCTTAAATTTAGTGGTGCTAAGAGGTTTAAGGGGCTGATCCGTCTCCATAGGAGTATACTGAGGACGGTTATGGTCCTCATATATCTGTGCATATTTGATCGCCTCCTCAAACGTCTTAGGCGCATTCCTCCTGACTTCCCTCTTTATGGCTTTATCCAAGCCCCTAACAAACCCTCTGGTCTTCTGAAAATCATCTAGACCCTTAAGCTTCAAAGTGATCTCTCTATAGTGGGATAGATAGACTGAAAGAGGCCTGCCTCTTTGAGTAATCCTATCCCACTCATCCCAATTCCTCTCCTCTTCATTTTCAGGAAGAAACTCTTTTAGGAAAAGAGTTTCAAACTGAGTCCAGTCACTAGGGATAGAGTTCGCCTCCTTAAGACTCATCCACCACTTATAAGCACGCGGGCCGAGGGAGAGACTCGCCTCTAGCACACGATACTCAGGTGGGGTGCCCTTCAATTGATGCAAATCTTGCCACTTTTGTAAAAAAGTGTAGATTGCATCCTTATTCCTGTCTCGGTCATCCCCCGTGAAGGTTGGTGGTTTCAAGTCTTTCAGGAGGGGAGCTTCCCTAGAGCTCTCTCCTTTATACTTACTAGGAAGAGAAGTCTCTTTCCTAGTAATCTCTAGAGGAATGGTAGGAGTCTCTCTTTCCTTCCTAGCTAGGAAAGAGGTGACACTAGTCTCAAGGGAGATCATTTGAGACTTAAGTTGGTGTATAAGAGATGTAATGCTACCCAAATCTTTCTCTAACTTAAGGGTTTGCTCTTTCAAGTCAATGAATTGGTCATGAGTGACAAATTCATCTATAAGCTCTTCATAAGTGTACTCTTGCTGTGACGGCTCTTTTTCTTCTATATTCTCTTCTATTTCTTGTCCTAACTCTACTTCTTCCATCCTAGCATCCTGATCCTCTAGTTGCTCTCTAGGTGGAGAAGTGGTCTCAACTACTTGTTTGCCTTTATTTTCCATGTTTAAGTACCCTTCCCCCGTTTGCTAACTAGAGAGTATGAAAATGAATGGAAGTAGAGTTTAAATATGCAAGAAGAAGAGAGATATAACACAAGAGCACTTCCCTGATACAAAGTAGAGTTGCGGAAGCTAAATCCAGGTGGTCCTTGATGCTTCAAGCCGCTGATTTTGAGTCCTCGCCAGTCCCAAAAGAAAATTGGAAATGTCCGCTTGGTCCGGGGAGGTTCTAGACACCATAAACCATTCAAAACAACACCAAAAGTGCGTAGGAAAAGCCTCAAACGGGCAAACTGAATGCAACTGAACAATTTCAGAAATTTTCCAATCCTCGCCAGTCCACAAATTGTTGCCCAGCACCTGCGCTTTAAAAATTTGAGACAATCCCAAGTGAAAAAATTGGATTTGGAGTCCGGATGAAGAAAAACTAGGCCCGGGAGTGGCCGCCTAGTTCCTGCTGAAGCGCTGCAGAGAGATTTTGATAGGGCAAATCTCTTCCAAATCCAACATCAATGGTCTCTGAGCGAAGCTTGAAAGCGTAGCTTCGAAACGTGACCAAGATTTTGAAAATCCAATATGGTATGAAGAAGATATGGTCCGGAGAAGTGAGGTATGTCACCGGTGGGAAGTGAAAAACTTCATCTTCATGAATAGATGGGTTTGGAAAGCTCAAAACTGAGGAATGAAAGCTTCTTTCACCTATCCAACACCCCCCATCCCATAACCACAGCCCATAATACATATATCCCTCATGATTCTTACAAAATCTTGATCTAGATCATAGATTTGTAGCTCCAAAGTTTGGGAAAAAATTCGAAATCTTCTCCTATCCAAAGCTTATTGCTACCATTTTCGAAAAAACTCAGAGTTCACCTTCGATGAAGCAAATTATCCCACATAGGGGCGCTGCAGGCGGAGGAAATCCCTATAAATCCAAGAGCATGAGATGCTCTCTTCCACCTTGGAGTGGGGAGGGAGGAGCAAAGCTCCCCCTCGTGGGCTTGGCGGACACCTGCGGGCTCCTGCGTGACTCTCTGCGCCTGTGGGCCTTCTCTGATCGCGGGCCGCCTGTGGGCCATCGGTTCTTGATGATGGTTGTCCCATTCGCCGTCTGGCTCCGATACCAATGTCAAGCGGACGCCTGCTCCGATGAGCTCCCCAATTTTGGGAACGCTCCTTCACGCCGATCGGTCACTCAGAGATGTGCGCACGGAGATCGAAGAATGACTTACCGCCCAGCCGCGTGATGAGTTCAATCATTACCCTCTCTCTCTCTACACCCAAAATGGGTCATGGTCAAGGTTCCTCTCATGAGTGCCACTTGGCACTCATGTGAGCATCATACTCTATATGAATAAGAGGAGGGTCATACCTCTAAATACTATTCATATAGGATACTCCATGTGACATCATACTCAGCTGCCTCCTTACAATATCTGCAGAGATGTCCAATCTCACCACAGAAATGGCATCTGCGTGGTTGCAGAGATGTTCCTTCACCCGATTGACTGGAGTTCCACCGAGTCTGGCCAAAGTTTTTCACTCACGTTCCCCTGTAGGTTTTATAATTTTGATAGGAGGTATTCCTCAATTGCGATGGTACATAGTGGGCAGCCTGTTGTCCCTGCTCCTGTATTATAGCATTGACGGTTGGTCTGGCCTGTACTTTAGCGTTATATGGACACGTTTCGGTGGAGTGACTTGCTGTACTACAAATAGCACAATACACTTGGTTTAGTGCACATGCAAAAGCAGTGTGTCCCGGGTTCTCACATTTTGTGCAATACACTT
>CM035423.1:125897163-125927163 GCA_020310875.1 Ceratopteris richardii | reverse complement strand
GGTAAAACTTGTTATATATGCGGTAAACGGAATCATATTTCTTCAAATTTATGGTTCAAGGATGACAAAGGCAAGAAGAAGAAGGAGCAAGGGAACTATGCTAACAAATCCAAGAAGGATGAGGATAAGGAGACCCTCCTAGCCATGATACATGGTTACACTAGTGATCCCAAGTGGTACATAGACTCTGGATGCTCTAATTACATGTCATGTATGGAGGAATCTTTTGTTCATATGTAGGTCCCAAGCTCAAAAGTTTGTGTGGAGATAGGAGATAATATTGAGCATCCCATTACACATGTGGGAGATGTGAAGCTAGGTGAAGGTAAATATCTCAAGACTTTAAAAGACATGTTCCATGTTCCATCTATTTCCAAGAACCTTATCTTTGTAGAACAAATGCTAGAGAGAGGTATGCATGTTATATTTGATGCAAAAGGGTGCATGGTAAAGCAAGGAGGGAAGGTCAATGCCAAGGGAAGTAAAGAAGGCAACTTGTTCACACTAGATGTTTCTCCTACACACAACAAGGTATGTTATGTGATGATTGGTAAGAAAAGGATTGTAGAGATTGATCTTTGGCACAAGAGGATAGGATATATCAATATTCCCAAGTTAAAAAGCATGTGCAAAGTAGGTTTAGTGCAAGGACTACCAAACCTTGAAAGCCAAGATCTAGATGATTTTTGTGATGCTTGTCAGCTAGGTAAGCAAGCAAGGAAGCCATTTCCAAAGAGTGACTATAGATCCTTTAAGATTTTGTAGCTTATACACCTAGATGTATGAGGCCCTAGCAGAGAGGCTTCATTGGGAGGAGCTAGGTACTTTGTAACTTTCACTGATGACCACTCAAGAAAGGTATGGATATATGTTATCAAGGAAAAATCAAAAGTGTTTTCATGCTTTCAAAATTTTAGGTCCCTTGTTGAGAAAGAATATGATGCACACATCAAGACACTAAGGTAAGATGGAGGGGATAGTATTTCTCCAAGGAATTCACAAAGTACTTCGAGGAAAATGGCATAAAGAGGCACTTTATATGTAAGTACATCCCTCAACAAAATGGTGTTGCAGAGAGGAAGAATAGGCATTTGGTTGAGATAGCTAGATGTCTCATAAATGAAGGTAATTTATCATTCTCTTATTGGGCTGAGGCGATAAATACAGGTTGTTACTTGATAAACAGGGTTCCAACAGGTAGTGTGCATAACTTGACTCCACCTGAAGTCTATGGCAAGAAACCAACCATGGAGCACCTCAACACATTTGGATGTGTATGCTTTGATCATATTCCTAGTGAAGTGAGAACAAAGTTAGAGTCCAAGAGTGAGAAATGTGTGTTCATTTGCTACTCAAATTAGCAAAAAGGCTACAAGTGCTACACTCCTCTCTCAAAGAAGTTATGTGTGTCAAGAGATGTTGTGTTTGATGAGGCAAGGTCATGGTATGGAGACAAGGGCAAGGCAAAGTTGGATGAAAAGGATCAAGAGGAGTATGCAGACCTTGATGTGCAAATTCAACCTCAAGAGTCAATCATAATCACTAGATCAGAGGCATCCACATTCATGTACACTCATATGATCACTCTTACACTTATGATTATGAAAAACCATCCCCTACTTCAAAGTATAGAAGGCTGCAAGAGACATACTATTACACTAAGGAAGCTCAAGAGGAGTCAAAAGAGGAAGAGCTTGAGGAGGTCATTACTCCTAATGTAAAGCTCCATAGACTCAAGAAGCAATATCCTAAAGGTCAAGAGAGGAGGTCTACAAAGAAGAAGGCACCCCCACAAAGGTATATGATAGGCTTCTAAGCCCAAGGAAAAGATGATCGTGGAAGCCTTTATTTTGCTCAAATCCCTCACAATTGGTCCACTTGGATTACTTAGAGCCCGCAATTATCTCACAATGCTTCCCGGCAAACGCACCAAAATGATAGGATCTTGAGCCCAAGGGAAAAAGTGGTTTTACGAAACTTTATTTGATTTAAATACCTCGGAATCGGTCTACTTGGATTACGTAGAGCCCACAATTATCTCGAAATGGATTTTTCTTATGGCTATGCACTAGCTCATAAGTTCCCGTCCCTACCCGGGGAGATCCATGCTCGGTACCTCAGCTCAAGATTTCTGATGCAATCCATGCCCACTCACTGATATACAAGGGGGCACAGGGGTAGAGCGAGACTAAATAAAGAGAATATTGGCACCGTATGTTGGATAACAACCTTCCGGAACGACTCAAAACTGCAGGATTATAAATGACGCTCCACCAATAGCGTGGCCGTTAAGTCAGCCTTTTTCACGGAGAGAACAGCATCCAGAAGTCCTGATTTCTGATAAATTTACAAGCTCGTTCAATCGAAATATTGAGACGCAAAATTAAAAGATATGACCTATGGAAGTAGATAAGAAAAATATAAGAAGGAGGGTTTTCGCGTTCCCTAGTGTACTCCACATAAAACGATGGTCTTAATTACAGTAATGTAGCAGAGAAACTTTGAAGAACCAAAGAAGCGTAGAGCAACGCATTGTAAGTGCATATACTACATATGCACTTCATCCGGATAAGTCTAGATGAGCGTAAAATTGCAAAAAGTTTCATTCCTGGAGAACACTAACTGTACATACATGTAGAGTTTTCTATAGATAATTTGAGGATACCATAAAAGTTAACATGAAAAACGAGAAAGAACAGTTGGAATCTTCTTAAAAGGACCGATCATAACCCACAAAGATCAAACAAAACGTGATGCTGAAAAATAAGATAAGTGCAAATTGGCAAGCTTCATTGTTAGGGCGTTGATCTACAGCAGCTTACCAGCCAATGCCAGCCACCAAGTCCTACAGCCTTCTGACGACGCCATGGAGTCCCACAAGACATATCATCGACATAAAGTATCAAGCATATCAAGCTGCCATCAGAACATTTCTTTGTGTAGAGACAATGATCCTCATTGGTCCGAGAATAGCCTTGGGACTTCATAAAAGCATCAAACTTTTGGTACCATTGTCTAGGAGACTGTTTAAGTCCATTCAAGCTCTTTTTGAGCTTACAAACTAGACTTTCCTTGCCAGGAACTACATAACCCTCTGGTTGTTCCATATAGTCTCATCTGTAAGATCTCCATGCAAGAAAGCTGTTTTCACATCCATTTGGACTAGCTCTAAGTCCTCCATTGCAACGAATCCAAGCAACATGCGCAAAGTAGTCATCTTGACCACTGGAGAGAAGATTTCCTCAAAATCAACACCATGTTGTTGCTTAAAACCCTTTGCAACAAGTCGTGCTTTATATTTTGGAGAAGCACTATCTGATGTGAATTTCAGCTTATATACCCATTTACATGGTAAAGCTTTCCTGCCCTTTGGCAAAGGTACTAAGTCCCAAGTACCATTCTTGTGAATAGAATCCAACTCACTCTTCATGGCACGCTCCCACTTGACATGATCCTCTGTCTGCATAGCCTCTTTGTAGCAAGAAGGCTCACCGGCATCTGTTAGCATAACAAAATCTAAACCTGGAACATATCTATCAGGTGGATATGAGACACGTGCAGAACGTCTCAATGGTTGCTGAACAGGAACATGTGCAGACTGATCTGAATGGACATTCTCTTGAACATCCCTATGTGCAGCATTTTTATGCATGCTAACCGGAGGACTAGTATCCTCAAACACCACTCTTCTCACTTCAACCTCCTTAATGGGCTCTTTATGCATCTTAGACTCATTAAAAATGACATCACTACTTCTGATCACTACCGTGTTTCAGCATCCCATAAGCGATATCCAAATTGTCCTTCTCGACCATATCCAAGAAAAATGCATTTCTTTGACTTATGGTCCAACTTTTGTCTAAGATTCTTGGGTATATGAACATATGCTTCACACCCAAAAACTCGAAGATGATCATAATATGGTGGTTTCCCTGTCCATAACTCTTGTGCCACTTTCAGACCTTTGGCAGTACTAGGTGAAAGGTTAATCACATGAACTGCAGTCAATACTGCTTCTGCCCAAAAACCTTGTGAGAGGTTTGCATGATGCAACATAGAGACTACTCTATCTTGAATAGTTCTATTCATCCTCTCAGCTACACCATTCTGTACTGGGGTTAAGGAGCTGTAAACTCTCTACGAATCCCTCTAGACTGACAGAAAAGGCTGAATTCATGTGAGGTATACTCACCCCCATTATCTGAACGTAAAGCCTTAAGCTTAGTTCCTTTTTCAGTCTCAACTGAAGCAAGCCATTTTCTGAAAGTAGGGAATACATCATCCTTTGATTTGATAGGATATACCCAGACTTTTCTAGTAGCATCATCTATGAAGGTGACAAAGTAAAGAGAACCACCTAAGGACCTAGTGGGCATAGGACCACACACATCTGTATGAACGAGATCTAAAGGCTGAATTGAAGAGTCAATGTGCGTTCTATGCACATTTCTGGTTTGCTTTCCATATTGACAATGCTCACAAAATGAAAAATCAGAGAAAGATAACACAGGTAAGTAGCCAGAACGAGAAAGATTTTCCATTCCACTACGAGATATATGGCCCAAACAACCATGCCAAATACAAGCCATAGGCTGTTCAGTAACAGCTAACAAGTGTTCTTTTTGTGATACAAATAAAGGATAAAGTGAGCCAACTTTGCTTCCTTTTGCAATAACCATATTGCCCTTTGATATACGAAAGGACTGAGCATAGAAGACCACCTTGTAACCAAGGTCATCAAGTTGACCAACTGACATCAAACTGCGTGATAACTGAGGTACATGGCGTACATTATGCATAGTAAATTTTGAACCATCAATGAACTGCACAACCACATCTCCAATCCCCACAACATCACACTGGTAAGAGTCACCAAGTCTCACGGTACCAAGAGACTTTGCTGCATAATTAGAGAACCATTCTCTATGTGGTGTCACATGGAAAGAAGCACCATAATCTAGCAGCCAGGTGTGGGAAAGAGAATCAGCCATAAGTGCCTCAGATGGCACAGTACTATCAAGTGTCAACACTTCAGCATCATCAGAAATAGCATTAATTTCTTCAATCTTCATAGTCGAAGTAGATGGTGCAGGTAACTGTTTAACATGCCCATCAACATTCTGTCCTTTACCTTTAGCATTCTTTAATGCATAACAGTCTTTCTTCATGTGTCCTTTCTTATGACAATCATGGCATTCGATATCCCTCTTCCTTGATTTACTTCTACTCTTATTCCGTTGACCATTCTTTTCCTTGTTCTTGCTCCTGCCATGTTGTTGATTCTTTCCTTGGTAAGAATCACGAACATTATATGCACTCCACTCTGAGTGCCAACCATAGATTTTCTATGAATCTCCTCACTCAAGAGTGCTCCACATATGTCATCATAGACGAGTTTACCACCAGGTGCACTATTGCTAATAGCTGTGCAAAACGTATCCCATGATGATGGCAGGGTGCATAACAACAATACTGCTTTCATTTCATTATCCATATCCATTTTCTGAGCATGTAACTGGGAGAATATAGCATCAAACTCATTTAGATGAGCAGCAACACTATCTGTGTCCTTCATGCGAAGGTCATATAATTTTCTCATCAGATACACTTTATTTGATGCCGTCTCTTTTTCATATGTATTGCATAACTTCTTCCAAAGCTCCTCTGCACTTTCACAGTCTAATACTGTAAAGTAAACATTATCTGCCAGGTGCAAGCGAATGGGAGAGAGTAAATCGACCACTGTATAGTTGACTAAAACAGAAATCTAGAAAAATTTTGCCAGAGTATCCTCTGCAAAATTAGCATATGACCAGTGTCAAAGTATCATAAAACTACAAGTACTGACATGTCTACCTGCATAGTGAATCACTGACTCCACTGCATATAATCAGTTACCCAATAGAAGCCAACTAGGCTTATCGAGCACCTATGAATAACTATCATACATCTCCTATGGCGAGGCTGGGTAAGTCTTCCACGTGCATCACCGAAGAGACCCTGACATCTGGGTGTCTCCCAGTTAAGAAAACCTCACCACGACCCTCTTTATCAAACGTAAAAGGCTTTATGCAAAGAGCGTAACTGCTATATCAATGACCACATGGACGTACATAAGCGGTATCCACAGAAGCGTACATGGTGTGTATGTGCTCAATATATGCAGTAAAATGACACTAAAAGGCTGAATACACAGCCCAAAAACTAGCCAATAACACTTGCAAGTGTCTGTCAACTCTGATGTTTTAGGCTTTAAAAACCTGCATAAATTTGCAGCGACTGCTCCCACCAAAACTGAAAACCCCTCGAGAAACTTGTAGTTTTACGAGTGTGGCTGAAAATACAGCCCCAAAGGTTGAAAGTTATTGTTTGAGAAGTACAAGGAACACTCTTCTTGATGTTCTTGGACCTGTGCAAAGAGAACTATGTACGAAAGTACTCCGAAATGGCTCCAAAAACACCCCAAAATTGCTTCAGAAATAGGCTTTGAAAGCAAAAATGAAGCTTTGAGGGACCAAAACTTGTTCAAGGTAATGTCAACCTTAGTCTTTCCCCTTCTTCAAACACCACAAGAGTGTAGCTTAGTGGCAAGAGATTGCCACGGTTAAGCGAGCTTTGGGGGGAACAATACTGGGATGGGTGACCTCCTGGGAAGTACCGGGAACCTCTATATTCCTTGATCGTTGAGGTCCTCCCTCGCGTGCAGCCAACGACGCCAACGGTGACTTCGGTGACTCGGATGACAAGGTATGCCAAGGTCTATGCCTTGGTCGCCGCCTTGGTCGTAAGCCTTGGAGAAAGCCTGGGGGGGGGATCGCTTTGCTCGCACAAAAGGAACGAAGCTTTTGCCTTGCACTGCTCTGATACCAGTGAAGTGATTCGATGGCGATACACCATAGTGCGCTCTCCTTCTTGAGAGCTCCACGACGATATGCTCGGAGTAGAAAACCGAGCACCTGAGGCCGCACACAGTACTCCACACAGAGGCTGTAGAATACGCAGAAAACATAGTACTCAGGGAGCACGAAAACAGATTTCTTAGGTCTTACAAATGTGATCGAACTTACAGTCTGTGACTGACCAGGCCACTATATGTTTTATTAAAGAACATATACAAAGAAGTGTCCGGTGGCCATTTGGCCTTTCACATGGACACTAACGGTAACAGACACAAGGGTGGATTAGGAGACTTTTAGCCTTGTAGCAGACAAGGCTACCATTAGAGCCCTCATAACCCTATGTGCAACAAGGAGGTGGCCTATCTACCAGATGGATATAAAGAATGCTTTCTTGAATGGTGAATTACAAGAAGAGGTGTTAAGGGAACAAACTCAAGGGTATGTAGGTCCATAGCATCTTACCTATGTTTGTAGGTTAAGTGATGCAAATCCTTCCTTGTATATGAAGAAAATAAATGACAAGATAAGCTTGATATGCATATATGTAGATGATCTCCTTGTGACAGGTGATGATAATGCAAGGATAAGAACCATCAAAGAGGAGCTTGGAAGAGAGTTCAAAATCTCAGATTTAGGTGTGCTAAAGTACTTTCTTGGCATTGAGGTGATCTATGGGAAAGAATTTATTTATCTCTCTCAAAAGAAGTATCTTCTAGATGTGTTGTTTAGGTTTGGAATGACATATTGCAAACCAATAGCTCCACCTATGGATTCAAATGTCAAATTAAGCAAGGAAGATGGTAAGAAGCTAGAAGACCTTACACTATATAGGAGCATTGTGGGATCATTGGTCTATGCTACACTCACAAGACTTGACTTGTGCTACATAGTTGGATTTATATCTCAGTTCATGCATGCAGCCACAGATACACATCTCAATCATGCAAAGAGAGTGTTAAGGTATGTGAAGAGTACAATTAATTATGGGTTGTTATACAAGTATGATGAAGAACTTCAAGTAAGAGTATGGAGTGATGTAGATTGGGCAGGGAATGTTGATGATAGAAGGGCAACTTCTGGCTATGTTTGCATGCTAGGTACAAAAGCAATTTCATGGATGAGCAAAAAGAAGCCCACAATTGCATTGAGTTCAACAGAGGCTGAATATAGAGCTTTAGCCCTCACTACATGTGAAGCAATGTGGCTCAAGAAGCTCTTCAAAGATCTTGGTATAAAACTTGGACCAATTCTAGTTTATGGAGATAACATGTCAAGCCTACATCTTGCTAACAATCCCATGTATCATGCAAGGAGCAAACACATTGAGGTGCATTACCATTATGTAAGGGAAAAGATTGCAAGTGGGGACATTAATGTTCATTTTGTAGGTACAAAGGACCAAGTTGCAGATATCTTCACCAAAAGCTTGAATGTGACCGATTCAACAAAGTTTTCAAAGGCTATGAGCTTGCTTGATATGGATGCTACCACCTTCAGCTTGAGGGGGAGTGTTGAAAATGTGAACTATGCAAGCTTTAGGTGGAAAAAGGGGTCAGAAGACCTTAATATGGACAAAAATCACGATTTATATCATTTAGGGCCATCTCAAGGTTAGGAAAGGTTGGACATGACAATCCTAAGGACGTGGAAAAATCAAGAGAGGCATCCAAAAGCTATAAAATAAGGTGAAGGGTCATCAAATGCATGGAAGTCTTGTAGGTCATTGAAGATCAAGAGAAATATACTCTAAGAGAAGAGGCTCAAGGAGAGAGTCATCCAAGGCTCAAGGAGTTGAAATGCAGCTATCCAAGCTAGGAAAAATGTAGAGGAGAGTGTTACATGCATAGAGGAGGAGCAAGGAGGAGATATCAAGCCCACACCCCCTCTAGTCTCTTGTAGATATAGACATAATCTACTTATAACACTTGTAACTACTTGTTTACATATCTAATTCAAGAGATTTACAGTGCATTCTATAGCTCCACTCTTACTTTCTCTAGAGGGATTCTTGAAAGAAGTTTTATGTGCAGAGAAATTGGCGTATCTCTGTAACCCTATTTTTTGCATATCCTACATCTCTGCATAGTCTATTTTATACAGAGTTGTTGACTAACCTAAACAGATCCATTTGAGGTGTTCTATAGCTTTTTGGAAAGCTTATGAACCACACTAAGTGTTCCTTAAAGCTTAGGGGATTTTGATCAGTGTAAGGTAGGTGAATCAGAGTTTTGCTACAGGGTAGCAAAAAAGGTGTATGAAGGGACCTAGGTATTGGTTTCATTTCACTCCTAGTGTGCAAATCAAAGGGATTAAATTCCATCAAATAATAGGATAAGAAGTATGTCTCACACATAGAACATGTGCTCCCTTGTGGCATATTTCAAAGAAAACTTCACAATGATTGTACTCGTGAACCAAAACTTGTATATATGTTTGGCACAAAAGGATGAATTTGCCTACACAGACGCTGTGATAGTGCATTTGGAGGTCAAAACGAGCTCAGAAAAAATTTGATGCCACAAAATGAAGTTATTTGACTTCTAATTGCCTCAAGTATGCTCAACAATTTTTGTGCAATCCTGAGATTGTGACTGGAGGGGTGTTGATGACACCCTAGATGAAATGGAGAATTTTTGTAATACAAATTGTTGGAGTTTGAGGTCAATGGAAGCACATGAACAACACAAAGAAGAAGGAGAAGCTTGGATCACAACACAATATTGAATGTGTTACCAACAAGATGTACAAAGATTAGTGACCCGTTATGGTTATAGCCTTATATACAAGCCAGAGGAAAAAAACCTCCTAAAGAGGAAAAAAGGTGCCACGATAGTCCTAAGTGTCTTCACACACCTCATTACCAAAATTTATCAACAATTTCAACCTCAACAAGGAGCATTCCTTTGTAAATCGCAAAAACACCTTGAGTAGGCCTCAAAATAACCTTGTAACAACCCTAGATTCACCCTCAAGTTTTGAAAGAAAAATGATTTTTCATTTTTCACTATAATTTTTTTTTTACTTTTTACCGCTCATTTTGACATTTTTGCCTCATCATGACCTCTCTCCTTCGTCTCTTATTACACCTTGGACAACCCTCATCTTGAAATGGTGAAAAAAATGCATCATCCTTGCACCTCCCCCCCCTTACCCATACAGGCCTTGAGAGATGAGGGACTAGAAGAAAATGTCGTCCTCTCCTTCTCCAACCCTTCAACCGTACATGCTCAGATGATAAGGTAAAAAAATAATAATAAATTTATGTAATATTTCTTCTTCTTTCGCTTTTGCTCTTCTTGTCCATATTTGTAGGAATATTGCACATGTGCTAAGTGTATCAAAACTTGGGCATGTGACCAATTGATAGAGTCAAATTTGGGCATGTGACCAATTGTTTCTATTGTTTTTTTACATCCTCTATGCAAGGGCATAGACACTTTGCCGAAATTATACATTGTTTGGGAGATATGATATTCACAAAAAGAATTTAATCATAAAAAGTTAGTTCATGATGCAAGCCCCATAGTGTAGCCCCCTATTCACCATACACTCTAAAGAACCCGGGAAACTAAAACTTTAGCCTCAAAATTTATAGGTAAAGAATGAGCTCGCCTCTTGGAAGTTCAAAGAAGCATCCTAAATTCAAAGAAGCATGACATATCATCCTCCATCTTGTGACATCCATATTCAAGTAGACACAAGGAATATATCAGCTAAGTACAAGAGAATGAAATGCTATCAACTTCTTCATGGTGTTTTGTTGGTATTCGTCTCCCCCTTATCCGTTCATGCAAGTGAAAACTAAGTGTGTCCCATGAAGCTTCCAAGTTTGAGAGGAATTTTTTTTCTTAAGAATGACACTTATAGATAGATTGAGTACATCTATATAGAGAGTACACCTATGTAGAGAGGGAGTGTGCATCTCACATGTACCACATGAAAAAAGCTTAGTACTACGGAAACATAAAGGCTCTAAAGTCGAGGAGGACATATCAAGTTAGGTTCGGCCCAAATGAATGAAGTTTAAGCTCACAAGTCAGAATCTTTTTTTTTTTATTATTTTAAATGGAGGTTCGGCCCAGGCCTACTCCCCCTGGCTTTAACTTTGAAATTGCAATTGTACAAGGAAAGGCATAGCACCCATGGGACCCCCCTTATCCCACAAGAACAGGGGTTTACATAGCTAGGTTGAACAGCGGTCACAACTACTGCAGGGCAAAATATGCGGTGGAACATCATCCACATGTTACATCATTCCAAGGTTTACATGTCCCTCACAATTGTTGCCAACAGGGGTTGAACCCTCACCCCCGCCTCAAGAGGCAAGAGGCCCAACCACCAAGACAGCGGCTTGGGACACAAGTCAGAATCTTGTTGGCTTCACACTAGCATGGATTGATTTCTTGAGATGCCTATGACACAAGAGGCATGTTCTAAGACACAAATCCAATCGACAACAAGGAGTATCCCTTTGTAAATCTCAAAAACAACCCTCAGAAGACCTCAAAGTAACCTTATAACAACCTAAGTTCACCCTCAAGTTTTTTGAAAAAATAATTGATTTTTCATTTTTCACTATAATTTCTTTTTTATTTTTACCCCTAATTTTTACATTTTTGCCTCTCATCACCTTTGTCGTCTTCAAATGGTAAAAAAAAAAGCATCATCCTTGCACCTCCCCCCATTACCCATACATGCCTTGAGAGATGAAGGACTAGAAAAAAATGTCGTCCTCTTTTTCTCCAACCCTTCAACCGTACATGCTCACATGATAAAGTTAAAAAAAAAGAATAATTTTATGAAATCTCTCTTCCTTCTTTCCATTGCTCTCTTCCTTGTTGATAAAAACATGCATTAAGTGCATTAAAAATGTTGCACATGTGTTGTGCACAAAAAATGCTCATGATAGAGTTAAACTTGGGCATGTGACCAATTATTTCTATTGCTTTTTTTCCTCTTAGATGAAGGGCAAAGAGACTTTGCCAAAATTATACATTGTGTGGGAGATATGACATTCACAATAGTAATTTAATCACAAAAAGTTAGTTCATGATGCAAGCCCCATAGTGTAGCCCATTGTTCACCATACACCCTAAGGAACTATGGAAACTAAAACTTTAGCCTCAAAATTTATAGGTCAAGAATGAGCTCACTTGTGTGATGTTCAACGAAACCTCCTACATTTAAAGGGGTATGAATAAACATACACATTACCTGACATATCATCCCAAGGAAGGTCTCTATAGTGCTTGGACATCCTCCATCTTGTGACATCCATATTCAAGTAGAGTCAAGGAATATAGTTAAGTACAAGAGAGTGGGGTACTACAAACTTCTTCATGCTTTGGGCTTACTTCCTTTTGTGGAGTGATTTCCACATAGCTTGGCACTTCCTTATACATGAGTGCGAGCTCCTTGTTCACCACATCACTCCCAGGGGGGATTTGTTGATATATTTAGGTAGTGATGTGTGTGAACACACTAGGACTGTCGGGGCACTTTTTTCCCTCTTTAGGATGTCTTTTTCCCCCGACTTGTATATACGCCTATTGCCCTAATGGTCTACTTATCTTTGTACATTCTCTAGGAATACATTCAATATTGTGTGTTGTGCTCCAAGCTTCTTCTTCTCCCTTGTGTTGTTCGCGTGCTTCTGCAGACGTCTAACTCCAACAGGTTCAAGTTACCATCACGTGCTTTAACATTTCCAATCTTCTTAACAGAGTGCCTAATGTCATCACCTATCTGCACTTCATGCTCCCCTTTAGGTTCTTCAAGATCCGATAACAATGCTACATTTCTAGCCACATGGTTGGAACAACCATATCAATATAGAATAGATGCTCATCATCTTTACCTTGCTTGGATGTCATGTTCATGATCAATATAGAGTCCTCTTGGTCTTCTGTATAGTTGTTGTAGTCCCTTCTAAGTCCAAATCCCTATGTCTAGTAGCTTCAATAGGGTTCAGAGGAATAAACTTATTTTGCCCATTGGCCTAGCTAAAGGATAAGTGGCGTTAGAAGGAGAAGCCCCTCGTACCCTTTTTTTATTGATTTTCCATATGCAAGGATCTAAGAAGAGCGTTTTTATACTCTAGAAGCCATAGGGGCTTAGGAACACTAGGAAAGCTTGGCTAATTCAGTCATTTGATGCATAACCACATCCATTGAGTTAAAATTTTTTTCTTTCTTAAGAGGAAGTTTGATTGAATCCTAATATCGCTTAAATCTTGAATTGATTTAAAGAACAAATGTATAGGTGAATGGGCATAGTACCCATGGGACCCCTTGTATCTCACAAAATAGGAGTTACATAATGCACATTAGGAAAGAACTGCCTGAAGGCATACACGAGAATTGGTTTAAACTACCTAGAGGCATTACAATGTCCAAGTGTAACAGGGAGGGGTTGAACCCTTGCCCTGTCCTCAAGAGGCAAAGGAGCAAACCACACAGCCTAGTGTGCATGGAGGACCCAATCACACAGCCAAAACATGGAGGGGTTGAGCCCTCGCCCGCCCTCAAGAGACGAAAGACCCAACCACAGAACGTTATCTTATATCTTCGTAGTTTGTTCTTCTAATCCATTTATTTCTTGCTAGCCCTCATCTTTTTGTTCTATATCGATTCCATGAAGATGAGGTTCAAACTTTCTAGGTGAATGCAACAATTTGTTCTCCATCAAATGCTTTTTAGCATGCTAAGGTGCCCCCTGCATTACTTACAATATCAAATATCTAGGAACGAAATAGAAAGCTGCAAGCTGTTAAAAAAGACATAGATATCCAAGTACTTCCCTTCAGAACTCCATGTGTATAGATCTTCACTTCTTGGAAAAAAAATTTGGTTTACATTTCTATGCGTAGATGTGTGTGCCTTGGGTCCATAGAAATTCTGATTGAGAAGAGACCACCTTTATCCCATAACCATGGATTCCTTAGCTAGAAGAACGGTACCAAAGATAAACTCTTTTCTTATTACTCATAGCTGTGGAGATATGTTAGAGGGGCTTTCTTATACTCCTCAACTTGGTATGGGGCCTCCTTATGGATCTTGTGCCTTGGGGAAAGTCTCCCCTTTGTCTCCTTATGCATGGTCTTGGTTGTGTGGGCTATTTCTTCTCATGGTTGTATGTGTGCACATGGATATGAAAATTCCAAAAGTTTATTCTTCTCTATTTTTTAGGGCATATCATTGTAGATCACTACATGGTCCACATGGGAACTCACCTCAAAAGGTGTGCAATAAATACTCAAGTGCATTGCATGTTCCACATGGAAAATCTAACACTATATAATGTATGCATTGAATGCCATGAAAAAATTGACATTGTAACCACCAAGCACTGTAGGCTTTCAAATATCTTAATTCTTACACCTTGCACATCTCCGAAGACATGAAGGAGAGAGAGTATCTATATCATACCTTATCACCTATGCTTTCCATGCCTCCTAATGTATGAAGAGGGAAGTGGTACACTCTGCTTTTTTTTTTCTTTGCATGATTTGGGAGTCAAAAAAGGTGAAGCCTGGGGTTTGTGTCTCAAGTCAAAATAAAAAATAAAAGAAAAATGGGATATATCAATTTTGAATTGATCTTTCAAGTAGAAGGCAAAATATGAAATGTAGAGTTTAAATTTTTAAAATGGACGTTACAAATGAAGAGTATAACCTGCGAAAACATGAATTTCATAATCTTGTGTGGAGTATTTAAGGAGTTTAAAGAGGTCCTAGAAGATAAGGCAAACTTGGAATATGAGTCCAAAATGCATAGGTGAGTTGGTTGGGCATTCACCTCTTGAGGTAGATGTAATGCCTTTGGGCCATTGAAACTAGATGCCTTCGGGTAGCCCTTTCTTTGTAAAGTTTCATCAGCTTAACTCCTCATTAATTTATGGGATATGGGGGGTCCCATGGGTACTATGCTATTCAATTGTACAATTGTTCTTTCAATATATTCAAACCGGAGGAAATTAGGCTTCAACCAAACTTCCCTAAAAGAAACTTGGAATATTAATTCTTGCTTATAAAATTCAAAAGGAGTACTAGATTGCATGTAGAATTCAAAATGAGTGATAGAGAACAAATTTTCATGTCCTTTAAAACCCAAAAGGAGTCATAGAAGCAAAGTTTCATGTCATGTATATTAAATCTAGAATGTATAGAGTGAAGAAAAATCAAGTATAAAACAAGCGTGAATTACACTAAAATTCATGGGTTTAAAGGTCCTTAAAACTTTGAATGTGATGGCACTCATTTTTCTTTTTAAAGGAGGTTCGGCAGGTTCTTACTCCCCTCAGATTTAACTTTGAAAGTATAATTGTACAGGTGAATGGGTATAGTACTTATGGGATCCCCTATATATTACAAAGCAAGGGTTAGACTTGGTTACAATTGGTAGGTTGAGTTGCAACTGTTCTAAACTTGCCAAAACCATTACATGTCTAGCTCAAAAGTTAAATTCTAGACCTCCACCTCATGAGGCCAAAGCTTTACCAAACCACCTACAGAAAGTGGACTATGACACTCAATTTTGCATTGTAGCTAGTCAAGGAGGTTTATCATAGAAAAGAGACAGGGCTATGCTTTACACATATCTCAAGGCATGAAGAGGGAAGTATTTCTCTCTTTCTCTCTCTCTCTTATGAGAGAGAGCTTCTTTATACCATAAGCGTGATTTTCTTAGCCAGAAGAAGGATATAAAAGGCAACTCTTTCCTTATTACTCATTACTTGTGGAGATAGGTTGGGTGGGATTTGTTATACCTTGGGAAAAGTCTCCCCATGTCTTCTCATGCATCCCATTGGGTGCTCCTTCATTCTCTACCTTAAGGACACATATTTGATTAGCATTACATGTTCCACATGGGAAGTCTAACACTTTAGAATATGTGCATTGAATGTGATGCCACTCAATTCGGCACTTTAGATATCCTGGGAACACACACACACTTTCTCTCTCTTTCTTTCTCTCTCTTTCTTTCTCTCTCTTTCTTTCTCTCTCTCTCTTAAGGCTTGAGAATCAAAAGTAGGGAGTCATGTGATAAGCTTAGTATGTTTTCTTTAGCTATTCATTTTTCCTAGAATTTTGACACTTATTTTTCTCTTTTTCCCTTTTAAAATCATGTGTACTATTATGCACATATGTACATATTTTTAACCCCCTAGACTATTTAGGCCAATATTGAATGAGTGTATAGAAATTGTGTAAAGGTGTATATACATATAGATCCATGGGTCATACTAAGAATAGGTGATTGAAGACCTCTCTACTTCGCCTTCTTTTGCCCAAAAATGCTTTATTTGAATTTCTCAACATTGGTGACCGCAAAGTCCCTACTTTTCTAAAGACCCAAATCCAAAAGTTTTAGAAGCCTTGAGTTATCAAATGGAGAAGATAAAAGATGTGATAACATTATAAATGGTGAAGATCAAACCAAAAAAATATATTTTCTCAAGCTTATAAGTATACATGCATACATACATACACACATGTATGCATGCCCACATACATACATACATAAATCAATTTAAAATCTATTCATTCATGTGTAAAAGGGTCATTTCCCTAGTGGTGGTGATAAAGCCACACGTACATACACACACACATATCATAGCTACATAAGTACACACATACACATTTTGATAGATGAGTACATTATTTTTATGGCAAAATGGTACTCTCGGAACTAGGGAAATTGGGATCTTAACTTTTATGTCCCTCAATGTTGCAAAAAAGTGTGAGAGGGACAATACCATGTTCTTCACCTTGTCGCCATGCCTTCTATCATGCTCTCTCATTAAAAATATATAACCAAAAATCTATTTCATTATTATTGTTTAAAGGGAAAGTGAGTTAGAAGGCAACTTCAAGTCTTCCTTTGCTTTATGACAAGGGGTCCATGGGTGCTATGCCCATCTTTCATTCAAATTATCTTGAACTAATTGAAAGTACAATGAAAGGTGGTCATAGCACCCATGGGACCCCCCAAATCTCACAAAGCAAAGGTTTGCAATCTAGCAAGTACTAGGATACAACCCGAAGGTTCACTAAGATAGACACTTAGAAGGAATGGTCAAAAGGCCAAACAAGATGATCAAATTTTCTTGGGTAGCTTGAAGGTTTGATGGTACCTTAAGGAACTCGTTTGATAGCTCATTGCTCGAGTGGTGTAGCTATTGAATTGCAATGTGCAAGGGTTGAACCCTCGCCCCCAACCTTAAGAGGCTAAGGGCTAGACCAATTGAGTAACACACTGATTGTATGAGTTCGTTGTTCATACACATGTTCCTACACTGAAAACTTTTTTAATGTAGATAGAGGCAGATAATTTGGTCATCATTAGTGGTAGCTTTGTCACCCCTTCCTTTAGGGTGATGGAGTTCTCTCTATGCAATAAGCTCTCTAGTTTGCTCTTTCCATAAAACATGGAAATAAATTGTTGATATGTATATTGAAAGAGGAAAGCACACATATTCACCATAAGTGAGTTCTTAATGTATGCAATATAGGCTCCACAAATATCGATTTTCCTTTATTTTTTATGCCACAAAGGTTAGTTGATACAAACCTTCAAAGTCACATGAATCACACACGCCACATGGACATGGAGCTCCCCTTACCCGTTCATGCAAGTGAAAACTAAGTGGGTCCCATGGGGAATTGAACCCACCCACATGATCATTTGGAAGCTTCCAAGTTTGAGAGGACTTTTGTCTTCTATGTAGAGAAAGTACACCTATGTAAAGAGAGAGTGTGCATCTCACATGTACCACATGAAAAAAGCTTAGTACTACGGAAGCTAGGGAATCCTTTACCATAAATGCTCTATAGAGGGGGACACATCAAGTTAGGTTCGGCCCAAATGAATGAAGGTTAAAGTTAAAGTTAAAGTTAAAGTTGCAATTTCAAAGTTAAAGTCCGGGGGAGTAGGCCTAGGCCGAACCTCCATTTAAAAAAAAAAAAAAAAGTTAGGTTCGACCCAACTGAATGAAGGTTAAGCTCACAAGTCACAACCTTGTTGGCTTCACACTCATGGAAGAATTCAACTCTTCAAAAGTATGAAATCTTTCTCAAACTCATCATCACATCAACTATTGAAGCTCATCTCTCACTAGTGCTCATTCACTATCATGGCGGATTTCACCTCTCTCAAAGGTGTCCACTCTCTCTCTCTCTCTCAAACTTGGGGAGGTTGTGGGTTCAAGCCCCATGGACTATGGTGTTTGAACACTTCTCATTCATATGTAGTGGTGAGAAGTGAAAACCAAACCCCTTGAGGGGATTAGTGGGCTTTCAAGAGCTCTTGTTGAAATCAATCTCCTCTTTGACCTTCCATCCATCTATATATTGTAAGTACCCTTAGTGAGCATTCAAGATTTGTACATTCCTAATAGGTGCTAAGTATTCACCCCCTACTTGTGTGGAATTCGGAGAGTCCCATGGGTGCTATGCTTTTTAGTCTTGTACTATCCCAATAATTCAAGCTATCAAGAAAAGTAGATTGCAAAATCAAACTTCCACTAAAAAACGAAATTCATGATCTACTCTTCTGATAGATTTGAAATTTGAAAGAATGAAAACACACACACACACATGCACATACATGCACATACATGCACATACACACACACACACTCACACTAGCAAATCCCTTTTATCCACATCAAAAGTTCACATTGAGCCATTCCATGAGACTTGAACCTTGGACCATTGATTCAAGTATGGACCATTATGAAAAAGTCAAAAGTTCACATTGAGCCATTCAGTGAGACTTGAACCTTGGACCAGGGATTCAAGTATGCACCATCATCAAAAAGTGATAGCTTTTTGGGGCTGGGAAAACTCCACGGGAGTTTGAATTGTGAACAATGCACAAACAAGCTCACTTCTCTACAGGATCATGTGAATACTTGGGCTCTATGTCCCTAACAAGAGATGTTGCTTAATGAGAATTGGCATAGGGTTGCCTTGTGAGTAGATGATCTCATATTGACATAGGGGTGGGGGAAGGAGCTGCCATCGCCCAATCGGAATTGGGAGTAAGGAGAGGTTCAAATACTGGCAACGACAGAAGAGAGTTGGTGTGAACATCTACCATTGCTCATGCATTCACACGAAGCGATCATAAAGAAATAAGACTTGTGTGGGGGGACTCTCATATGCTATGTTGGTTTACTCATCACCAAACTCTTTGAGTTTGTTTTGAGGGATGGTTGGTGGACTTTTTTTTGGAAGAAAGTGCAGAAAGTGTTAGCAATGACAATTATCCCACCAAGTGTCAGGGTGGAGTGCCCTTGATAGAGTTAAACTTGGGCATGTGACCAATTTTTTCTATTGTTCTTTTTCCTCTTAGATGCAAGGGCACAAACACTTTGCCAAAATTATACATTGTTGGGAGATATGACATTCACAAAAAGAAGTTAATCATAAAAGGTTAGTTCATGATGCAAGCCCCATAGTGTAGCCCACTCTTCACCCTAGACTCTAAGGAACTTAGGAAACTAAAACTTTAGCCTCAAAATTTATAGGTCAAGAATGAGCTCACTTGTATGATGTTCAAAGAAGTCTCCTACATTTAAAGTGGTGTGAATGAGCATGCAGAATACCTGACATATCATTGCAAGGAAGATCTCTATAGTGTTTGGACATCCTCCATCTTGTGACATCCATATTCAAGTAGACTCAAGGAATATAGGTAAGTACAAGAGAGTGGAGTGCTACCAACTTCTTCATGGTGTTTTCTTGGTATTCCTCTCCCTCTTCTACCTCTCTCTGTGGTGTTTTATTGGTATTCCTCTCTTTACTTAGGTTGCTCCAACTTATGGAATTTCTCCATGAAGTCGTTAATGTGAAGATTTTTTATGATCTCACTATAACAAACAAATGAAAAAAAAAAAGAATGATATCATGCTCTCCACTTGATTGTACTTCCCTTCTACTGATCAATACACTCACTTAGAATAGTTGAAGTTCTCTTCTCTTGTGTTTTTTCCATATCTTCATTATCTTCCAAAAAGTAAAGAGGCTTCAAGTCTTTGAATAAGTCCAAATCCCTATGTCTAGTAGCTTCAATAGGGTTCAAAGGATTATTTGTCCATTCGCCTAGCTAAAGGATAAGTGGGATTAGAAGGAGAAGCCCTCGTACCCTTTTTTAGTGATTTTCCATATCCAAGGATCTAAGAAGAGGGTTTCTATACCCTAGAAGCCATAGGAGCTTAGGAACACTAGGCAAATTATGTTAATTGAGCCATTTGATGCATAACCACATCGATTGAGTTAAAACCTTTTTCTTTTTTAAGAGGAAGTTTGATCGAATCCGAATATCCCTTAAAGCTTGATTGATCTAAAGAAAAAATGTATAAATGAATGGGCATAGTACCCATGGGACCCCTGGTATCCCACAAAGTAGGGGTTACATATTGCCCGCAGGTGACATAAAAAAAGAACTACCCAAAGCCATACACGGGAATTGGTTTAAACTGCTTGAAGGTCATAGAATGTCCAACTACAACAAGGAGTGGTTGAACCCTTGCCCCATCCTCAAGAGGCAAAGGACCCAACCACACAACCTAGTGTGTGTGGAGGACCCAACCACACAGCCGCAACATGGAGGGGTTGAACCCTCATTACACCCCTCAAGAGATGAAAGACCCAACCACACAACCTTATCTTCTATCTTTGTCCTTTGTTCTTCAAATCCATTTATTTATTGCTAGCCCTCATCCTTTTGTTCCGTATCAACTCCATGAAGATGAGATCCAACGTTTCTAGGTGCATGCAACAATTTGTTCTCCATCAAAGCACCCTCCATTACTTACAATATCAAATATCCAGGAACGAAATAGAAAGATGCAAGCCATTAAAAAAGACATAGATATCCAAGTACTTCCCTTCTTAACTTTTCAAAAACTTTAAAATCCATGTGTATAGATCTTCACTTCTTGGGAAAAATTTGGTTTACATTCTCCAGCCTTCTCTTTTGAGCTCCTTTTGTGTTACACTCTCTAGAGATTTGTACAGTTTTAGAAATAATGTTTATAGAGGATGGTATAAGCTTTCCAATGCACTTTTAATACTTGAAAATGATGATTTGATATGGAAAGCAATTGCTTTTGATATGGGTAGATGTGTGTGGCTTGGGTCCATAGAAATTTTGATTGAGAAGAGGCCTTCTTTATCCCATAACCATGTATTTCTTAGCTAGAAGAAGGGTACCAAAGATAAACTCTTTTTTTATTACTCATAGCTTGTGGATATATGTTGGAAGGGCTTTCTTATACTCCTCAACTTGGTATGGGGCCTCCTTATGGATCTTGTGCCTTGGGGAAAGTCTCCCCTTTGTCTCTTATGCATGTTCTTGGTTGTGTGGGCTATTTCTTCTCATGGTTGTATGTGTGCACATGGATATGAAAATTTTAAAAGTTCCGTCTTCTCTATTTTTAGGGCATATAATTGTAGCTGATCACTACATGGTCCACATGGAAACTCACCTTAAAAGGTGTGCAATAAATACTCAATTGCATTGCATGTTCCACATGGAAAATCTAACACCATATAATGTGTGCATTGAATGCAATTGAAAATTTGACATTCTAACCATCAAGCGCTCTAGGCTTTAAGATATCTTAATTCTTATACCTTGCATATCTCCCAACACATGAAGCAGAGAGAGTACCTATATCATACCTTATCACCTATGCTTTTCACACCTCCTAAGGTATGAAGAGGGAAGTGGTACACTCTTCTCTTTTTTTCCTTTGCATGACTTGAGAGTCAAAAAAATAGGGTGCAGCCTAGGGTTTGTGTCTGAGATCAAAAATAAAAAATGAAAGACCTCTCGGAAAACATGAATTTTAGAATCTTGTCTGGGGTATTAAAGGAATTAAAAGAGGTCCTAGAAGCTAAGACAAACTTGGAATATTAGTCCAAAACCCGTAGGTGAGTTGGTTGGGGACTCAGCTCTTGAGGTGGATGTAATACCTTTGGGCATTTGAAACTAGATGCCTTCGGGTAGTCCTTTCCTTGTAATGCTTCATGAGTCTAATTCCTCATTGATTTGTGGGATATGGGAGGTCCCATGAGTACTATGCTCTTTATGTGATGGCACTCAATTTTGCATTGTAGCTAGTTAAGGAGGTTGATGATAGAGAGGTCTATGCTTTGCCTATATCCCAAGGCACGAAGAAGGAGGTGTTACTCTCCTTTCTCTCTCTCTTATGCGAGAGAGCTTCTTCTTCATCCCATAAGCGTGATTTTCTTAGCCATAAGAAGGATATAAAAGGCAAACTTATTACTCATAAGTTGTGGAGATTTGTTGGGAGGGATTTCTTATACCTTGGGAAAATTCTCCCTATGTCTTCTCATGCATGCCATTGGCTGCTCCTTCATTCTCTACCTTAAGGACACATATTTGATTAACATTACATGTTCCAAAAGTTTTAAAAGCCTTGAATTATCAAATGGAGAACATAAAAGATGTGGTAACATTCTAAATGGTGAAGATCAAACAAAAACAATATCTTTTTTCAAGATTTTATGTATACATGCATACATACATACACACATATATGCATGCACACATATAAACATAAATGAATGCATACACATTCATGTAAAATCTATTCATTCATGTGTAAAAGGGCCATTTCCCTAGTGGTGGTCATGAAGCCACACGTACATAAACACACGCACATATCATAGCTCCATAAGTACGCACATACACATTTTGATAGATTAGTACATTATTTTTATGGCAAAATGGTACTCTAGGATAGGGAAATTGGGATCTTAACTTTTATGTCCCTCAATGTGCAAAAAAGTGGGAGAGGAACAATACCATGTTCTTCACCTTGTCACCATGCCTTCTATCATCCTCTTTCATTAAAAATATATAACCAAAAATCTATCTTATTATTATTTTTTTAAAGGGAAAGTGAGTTAGAAGAACCTTCATGTCTTCCTTTGCTTTGTGAGATTCGGGGGTCCCATGGGTGCTATGCCCACTTTTCATTTGAATTATCTTGAACTAATTGAAAGTACAATGAAAGGTGGGCATAGCACCCATGGACCCCCCAAATCTCACAAAGGCGAGGTTAGACACCTAGCAACTACTAGGATATAACATGAAGGCTAACTAAGGTAGACACTCAAAAGGGATGGTCTAAAGCTAGACGAGATGATCAATTTTTCTTGGGTAGCTTGAAGTTTTGATGGTATCTCAAAGGAACTAGTTTGATAGCTCATTACCCAAGTGGTGATAGCTGTCGAATTGCAACATGTAGGGGTTGAGCCCTCGCCCCCAACCTTAAGAGGCTAAGGGCCCAACCAACTGAGTAACACACATTGATCGTATGGTTTTGTTGTTCATCCACATGTTCCTACATTGATCACTTTTTTTAATGTAGGTAGAGGCATATAATTTGGTCATCATTAGTGGTAGCTTTGTCACCCCTTTCTTTAGGGTGATGGAGTTCTCTCTATCTAATAAGCTCTCTAGTTTGATCTTTCCATAAAACATGGAAATAACTTGTTGACATGTATATTGAAAGAGAAAAGCACACATAGTCACCATAAGTGAGTTCTTAATGTATGCAACATAGGGAACACCTCCACAATATCTATCTTCCTTTATTTTTAATGCCACAAAGGTTAGTTGATAGAAACCTTTAAAGTCATATGACTCACACAAGCCACATGGACATGGAGCTCCCCTTATCCGTTCATGCAAGTGAAAACTAAGTGGGTCTCATGGGGAATTGAACCCACCCACATGACATGATCATTTGGAAGCTTCCAAGTTTGAGAGGAATTTTCTTTTTAATGTAGAGAGAGTACACCTATGTAGAGAGAGAGTGTGCAACTCACATGTACCACATGAAAAAAGCTTAGGTTGGGTTCACACAGAACCGGCGGTACAAACACTAAAAAGTGTACTGTTCCAGGTGGAACACTGAGAAAATAATTAGTTCCACCGGTCATATGTTCAGACAAGAAGGCGGAACTGTGCAAAAGTTATTTTCGTGCCGCCACCCTATGTGAACACAAAGGATGACGGAACAAATACTTTTTTTTTTTTTTACATAAACCTTTACAATTACATAAACAAACATATCTTATTACAATACATTGCATTAAAATGAGGCATCATGTAATTGGTACAAGACACTGTGATGATGATGATGATGTATCCATCTCGTCCACAGCCCTTGCGAATCTCGCTCTCTGGACCTATAATTTGTTTGGTTTTCTCCTGCAGATCTACCTTCACTTTTGCTTCGAGAAGGTATTTCAAGCATGAGAAAGTCCGACCTTAAAATGTTTTGCCTAAAGAAATTCGTCCTTCATCTTGAGAATTACACAAGTGCAATCTTTCCATGCAAAGCCTCGTAAATATTGTGGTTGATGACAAGCAATCTTTCCATGCAAAACCTCATAAATACTGTGGTTGATGACAAAACGTCTGTAAGATATTAAGACATCACGACATTCAAATGTGGATATCTTGCTGTAAATTATCCATTTAATCATTGCAATATGTATGTATATAAAATCTAGAACGCATACATCAGATTAAACTTGAGAATCTTCAATTTGAACAACGTTTGAATGTTTGATTTTATAAAGTTTTATCTTTGAATAAAAAGAACGTGGAACTTCTGGTTTTATAATTTTAAAATAATATTGTCTGTTGACTTGGACATCTGTGCCCCTTAGGGGCGGGGTTTATCCCTCGGTACATTTTTGCTCTATCTGAGGCGTGCGCTGGCAGCTGAGCTCAGAGAATGCCGCCGCGCTCTATGAACAGAGACTGCTACGTGTCCTTCAGTGATTCGATCAGAGAAGCAATGGACTTCTGCCGCCGCCCTATCTGAACTGGGCCTTAGTACTACGGAAACTAGGGAATCCCTTACCATAAACGCTCTAGAATCTAAAGAGGAGGATACATCAAGTTAGGTTCGGCTCAAATGAATGAAGTTTAAGCTCACAAGTCACAACCCTTGTTGGCTTCACTCTAGCGTGGAAGAATTCAACTCTTCAAAGGTATGAAATCTTTCTCAAACTCATCATCACATCAACTATTGAAATTCATGTCTAACTAGTGCTCATCCACTATGATGGCGGAATTCACCTCTCTCAAAGGTGTTCATTCTCTCTCTCTCTCAAAATTGGGGAGGTGTTGGGTTCAACCCCGTGGACTATGGTGGTCGAACACTCTTCATTCATATGTAGTGGTGAGAAGTGAAAACCAATTCCCCTTAAGGATTAGTGGGCTTTTGGGAGCTCTTGTTGAAATCAATCTCCTCTTTGACCTTACACCCATCTATACATTGTCTCTACCAGTGAGCATTCACGATTTGTTCATTCCTAATGGATTTAGATAGAAGAGGTGACGGAGAACATATGAGAAGATGAGTTCCAAATTGGAGAGAGCAAAATCACTTCTATGGAGCTATCACTTCCTTATGTGAAAACACGCTTTGTGAATAGATGATCTGATTGGCATAGGCTTGCCTTGTGACTAGATGATCTCATATTGACATAGGGATGGGGGAAGGAGTTGCCATCGCCCAATCTGAATTGGGAGTAAGGAGAGGTTCAAATATTGGCAACAATAGAAGAGTGTTGGTGTGAACATCTACCATTGCTCATACATTCGCATGAAGTGATCATAAAGATATAAGACTTCTGTGAGCTTGAGTCTAATGGTCTTTTTGAGGTGGAGGTCGAGAGTTCAATCTCTGGGTTGGACATAAAATGACTTTGGCCAGTCTAAACCAATTGTAATTTTGTATAATCCTTGTTTTGTGGGATACACGAAATCCCACGAATACTATGTCCATTCATATGTATAGTTGTTCTTTCAAAGTTAAAAGCTCGGGAAAGTAGGCACTTGTAGAATCTTCATTTAAAAAAAATAAAAAACTTGTGTGGGGGGCTCTCATATGCTATGTTGCTTTACTCATCACCAAACTCTTTGAGTTTGTTTGGAGGGAGGGTTGGTGGAATTTTTTGTGGAAGAAAGTACAGAAAGTGTTCGCAATGACAATTATGCCACCAAGTGTCAGGGCGGAGATGAGAAAGCTGCCACCGGGGCTTGATCTGAGCCCACGTAAGATGGCGATGGAACCAGTTTACACTCGATCTGGGCTCACCCTCACCCGGCAATGGAACCTTACACTATCCACTAGAGAGTAGGAAGAGGGGATGACATTTGGAGGTATGCAGGCATGGAAATTTGTGACGCTAACGTTGAGCATACTACGCCCGAGGTCAGACTCCAGAGTATAGAGTCTAGACTCTCTTCCAGAGTCCAGACTCCAGACTCGTAAACGGCAGAAGCAATTCTTCTGTATGGGGCCAGGGTAAAAGGAATTCCGCCATGCCCGCTGTGCAGGTCTTCACATTGACTTCAGGGGTAGTTTCGAGACTAACTCTGTTTCTGAGAGAGTAGTGACTAGCTATTCCTCGGTCCTTTTTGACTTTACACTAACCAGGCCAGAGTGTTTTCTCGAGCATCTAGAGTTGTCCTCTTACTGTAGAACGCGCAAGGCAGCGAGTTCTCGTCCTTTCCTGCGCAGCAACATCGCCCACGCACATACGGTGGTCTGCAAGCGGGTCTTAGAAAGCAGCATAATCCCGGCGCCTGTAGTCCTGTTTCTGGTTACCTCCCGGTATTTCTCTGTCCCCATTGGGAAAAGCTCGCATAGGAGCAGTGGCTAGATCAGTAGGGTTTCAGGAAAGTCTCGGCTCTACACGAACGCATTTTCTGCCGAGCTTCCTCCTTCCAGCAAGCTGATGAACGCAGAATACACAGATCTGCCGCTCTGTTCCCAAGATCTCTTGTTGCATCTCAGAATTCGTCGCATTTTAGATTACGCGAGATTCCGGACTCAACCTAGTACTGGCTTTCGATGGCAGGCCTCGGTCAGGGGTATGATGCCTTTGTGGAGTCTTTGCAGTCTGGTTTCGCTGTAGCAAGTGGCAGCCATGGTAGGAACGACAATACGATCCACAGTAGTGGCAATGGTACCGGAAACAACAACACAAACAACGGCAACGCAGGCACCAACAATTCCAGCAATCCGACTGCAGCGCCTAATCGCAATGGGATTCCCCCTCATCCATCTCAATCGCAGCTTCACCATTCTAAGTATCCTACCTTCCCTGCGACTGCATTCTCTATGAAACGAGAGCCTTCTCCATCACTTTCAGACTCTTCAATGCGCAGTACCTCTGCCTCTATTGATGTCACCATGCAAGAAGGAGCAACTTCCAATTTCAGCACAGATGTTAACCTCATGCCTGATGTTCCTCCCCGCCACAGAGGACATCGTAGGGCCCAGTCTGAGATAGCATTTCGCCTCCCTGATGATATCTCATTTGAACAGGAATCTGGCTTGATAGAAACCCCAACCTTCTCTGATGAAGCAGCGGAGGATTTTTTTTCCATGTATATTGATGTGGACAAACTCAATTCGTTTTCTACGTCATCTTCAGGTGTGAAACTCCAGACGGACATGCCATCTCAACAACCTCATCACATGCGCAGCCTTTCTATGGACGGAATGCTTGCAGGATCTAGCACAGGTTTAGGACCTAGTGGAATTGGTGGAGATATTCGTGAAAGGAGACCTAGACATCAACATAGCCTCTCCATGGATGGTTCAGTTCCGATTAATGATTTTATCAATTCAGATTCTTTAGAGGCAAAGAAGGCGATGGCAGCTAATAAGCTCGCTGAGCTTGCCCTACTGGATCCCAAACGAGCAAAGAGGTAACTATCCACTCAGTTTTGATATCCTTCTCAATGAGGGTTACGAATACCTTGGCTTTCAAATAGTAGGTGAATTCCATGCTATGCCCAACTTGACAAGTGTTCACATCGTTGGCATCATTTTTATCCTCCAACCTTCCGCCTCCCGCTTTTTTGTCAATGACCTCCCCTTTTTCCTTTCTACCCCTAAAATCATCTAAATGATTGCTTCAGAGTGCTGGATCTTTTTGAGAAAAGGACTTTTTTAGCCATTCATGTCAAGGGGTTGGATGGATCCGATATATGCTCTTTCTCTCTACATAACTAAGTAGAACGTGATATGCTTAATTTAAGCATTCTGACATATTTTCTGAACAAGCTTTTATTTTAGATCATTGAATGGCATCCGTGTGCTGATCTATGCATCATCTCTTAGTTGGAATCTATACAGTGGGTTTCAATTCAAAGCTATTTTCTTGGGATTATTAAATATTTAACTATAAAAGTGCCACATCTATACTTGTGTTACAGATTATTGCTAATGCTTAATTGACATTACTGTTGATGGTTTGACTCGCTCTGTTTACCAGGATTCTATCTGTTTTCATTTTCCTTGTAAGTTCATGTAATTCAGTGAAAAGGGGTTTTGCTTTGACAGAATTCTTGCGAATAGGCAATCAGCTGCTCGTTCTAAAGAACGAAAAATGAGATATATTGCAGAACTGGAACGAAAAGTGCAAACACTTCAGACAGAAGCTACCACACTTTCTGCACAGTTAACTATGCTTCAGGTATAACATGCATTATGCATAGTTCATCTCATGAGTACTGTCTGTTTTTTTCTCTTTTAGTTCATTGTTCACAAGCTTGAGTATTTATTGTTGTATGAAGGCACATATGAATACATTTTTAGGCTTGAGCTATGTGCGATATCTTTCCAATGCTTACAAGCATGCATATATGAATACATTCTACGGTTTGAGCTATGTGCGATCTTTTTTCAATGTGTGCAAGCATGAAAATATGCAGATACATACATACATTTTTTGGGGGATTGATAAACTAGTTTTATCAGTTCAGAATGTACAAATGTACAAATCCCTCCTTCATTGCAAGTGTTCCATCGTTGATGTGTTATTAATGAATATGTCCATAGTGGCATCGATTCACATCCATCTTAAAATCTGATCTGGAGCATAATGTCAAGTAAAGATTATACATGGGTTCTTCTATTCTATTCATAATACAGTCCTTGATCAAAGCTAGTGGAAGTGAAGCTGTAGAAGTATGCCTTTGCTTGAAAAGTGCATTATTGTTTGCTTGCAAGATAAACCATACCAAGCGAGTTCTAAAGTTACTTGTGATCCAAACCTTATCTTCAATATCACGAGTGCACAAAGCAAAGATGATTTTATATTTGCTGAAATTGAGAACTACTTGTTGAAGATCAAGAGAAGCTTTGTTCCACCATCTTTTGATTTGTTCACACTTCATGAGGAGGTGCTTCATGTCTTCTCTCGCGCTTCGGATCTTGGGAATGTGAATAGCGTTCTTGAAGGTCTATGTGTGAGTATTTAGTAGTCATGTCTAACTATGTAGGATTAGCATGATCTTATCATAGTACAATAGAATTGTATTGGTAAAATTGGTGTTATGCATGTGATCACATGCAAAACATGTGTATATATATACAAGTGCAAACAATATAATATATATTATCTAGTACGCTAAACATAAAACATAATACATATGTACATGTACATTTATAGGGTTAAGTACATTTACACTTCACACAATCGAAGAGTCAAAACTCATGGGATTCAATGATTCATTATCTAAGTCTAGTTGTTAGTGATTAGTCTCCTAAGAGATCCATCATTCATAATTCAAACTTAAATGCTTACACATTCATGAATCATGAGTCAATTTATAGATGTTTGATTACCAAGCAAAATGCAGTTAGCATAAACATGGTATATTGACATGTCCAAACTCAAAATAAGATTAGATTTTAATTATCACCCTCATGATCATGGCTCGACATGCCTAAATACATTGTCATGAGTCTATCACTAAGAATGCTCTATTCATTATTCAAGGTTAATTATTGATGATTAGACTAATTGAAGATCCATCATTCAAGATTTACTTTTTTAATTATGAGTCAATTTAGAGATGTTTGATATTCGAACCAAACAACACTATGCCTATAGTAGGTTATGATGATATGTGAAAATTTGAACTTTGGGGATCAAATTCCCATCATCATCCCCATGGTCATGGCTAGATATGGATTATCCTCATATCCAACGGAAAATTTAAATACATTGTCATAATCTCCATTA
>CM035423.1:125852163-125887163 GCA_020310875.1 Ceratopteris richardii | reverse complement strand
TAAATCAAGTGCATCTTATGCGTAAGCTAGTGTGTATGCAGCTTGATGAGTCAAAAAGTGCGGCTGAGCACTTATCTTCATTTACAGGTACTCTTTCAAAATTGTAGGACTCTGGATTACCTCCATTTGATGATAAGCTTAAGGCCATCTTCTTGTTGATGACCTTACCTGTAACATAATCCTAGTAGGAGATGGTTGAACTACACCCTAAGAGAGAGGATTAGGAAGTAATCCTCAACCATGGCTTTTGGGGCAAGTGGTTAGCCCATCACATTCCTAACCAAGAGGTTGTGAGTTCAATGCTTCCAATGTAAGGAATTGAACTCACAACCTCTTGGTTAGGAATGTGATGGGCAGAGGCTTCCAAAGAAGCCATTTGGTTAGCCCGCCTCCGCAGTGAGTTTGGGATGCCTGAAAAGGCACCTGTTCTTGGATGCGATAGCCACAGTGCCATATGTTTGGCAAAGAATGCCATGTTTCATGCTCGAACAAAGCATATTGATGTGAGATATCACTTCATTAGAGAGGTGTTAGAGGATGGCCTGATCATTTTGATCAAGGTCAATACTTCACAAAATCCTGCAGATGCTCTCACGAAGTGTCTACCCAAGGCACAACATCAGCTATGTATACAGATGGTGGGAGTTACTTAGCTTAAAGGAGCCTCCTTGGTCCTTTAAGTGGGAGGTTGTTGGGGATAAAGGCCCCAAGGACTCTCCTTTTTGTATATTTTGACCCTTCCATGTGAAAGCTCTCTTCGAGAGCTTTTCAGACATATTTTTGTTGTATTTTTTGGACCCCAAATTGGGGAGTTATAGGCATTTACATTATTTTTATGACTTTTGGTCATTGGCCATGTGTGAACATGCCCAAATGACCTAAAAGTCACTTATCAATAAGACTTGGTCCCAATCTCTCATAACTTGATGGGGACTTCTTCAACTTCAGCTTCTCCATCTTCTTCTCCAAATTTCTGCGCAGGTTTCTCTCTCTACTTTCTCTCTCCTCACGCAGCAGCCCACTCCCTTTGCGTTTGGAGCAACTGAGCACACCACGACGTAGCTCTCCGCGGCCTCTTTCACGTATGTATGTATGTATGTATGTATGTATGTATGTATGTATGTATGTATGTATGTCATACATACATATGTATGTATGTATGTATGTATGTATGTATATATATATACACATACACGTGTGTGTGTATGTATGTATATATATACATATATATATATATATATACACACACACGCGCACACACACATACATATACACAGACACACACACATATACATATACATATACATATACATATACATATACATATACATATCTGTGTGTGTGTATGTATGTACGTACGTGTGTGTATGTATGTGTATGTATCTATATCTATATCTATATCTATATCTATATCTATATCTATCTCTCTATCTATCGATCTATCTATCGATCTATCTATCGATCTATATATATATATATATATATATATATATATATATATATATATATATATATATATATATATATATATATATATATATATATATATATATATATATATATATATATATCTATCTATCTATCTATCTATCTATCTATCTATCTATCTATCTATCTATCTATCTATCTATCTATCTATCTATCTATCTATCTATCTATCTATTTATCTATCTATCTATCTATCTATCTCTCTCTCTCTCTCTCTCTCTCTATATATATATATATATATATATATATATATATATATATATATATATATATATATATATATATATATATATATATATATATATATATGTATATATATACATATATATATATATATATATATATATATATATATATATATATATATATATATATATATATATATGTACATATATATATATATATATATATATATATATATATATATATAGAGAGAGAGAGAGAGAGAGAGAGAGAGAGAGAGAGAGAGAGAGAGAGAGAGAGAGAGAGAGAGAGAGAGAGAGAGAGAGAGAGAGAGAGAGAGAGAGAGAGAGAGAGAGAGAGAGAGAGAGAGAGAGAGAGAACATGGATAGACTAGAGACTTTCTAGTCGAGATACAAAGATACAAGATCTGTAGAAAAGCGTGATGCTGGGCAATAAAATAAATGAATCAATCTCATGAGGTATAATCCTCCATATCAAAGGCAATTCAGCATCTGTCGATGTTGAATCTCTTCAATCTCCTATGGTCAGTCCTCTTGGGTAATCATGTTGGTGTGCTAGGATGATCCAACCCCTCCTCTGTAATCACCATCTATGCTCAGATATCCTCCTGGGTAGTCATGGGAATGGAGACCTTCCTAAGTCTGTCAAGCAATCAAGGAGAATGCCTCTAATGTGGTAATATCCAAGATCTGCTATGGTAGTGAGTGGTTGGAAATAATCAGTTACCTGCATCTGAGTCTGCCACTCTGATCTCCTCAGGCAAAAAAGATTTCTGATTTTTTTGGGTGTGAAAGAACATCATATGTTTAAGCGAAGGAGACAATGAACAAAAATAGTTCACATTTCATAACATGATTAATTGATATTTGCTCAATTCATATGTTTTCCTGTCAGAAAACATCATATGCTTAACCGGAAAAAAAAATCAGTGAAGTCCACACCTTATAACTTCATTCTTTTATATTTGTACAATGTAAACCACAAAAAGGTAAATAATTGGCTTTTTTTCCGCATCTCTTATATTCAGTGACGGCTGAGTTCTTATAAAAGAGGTGGTTATAAGAGAACTCACCAAGTTTACACCTTACACTTTTATTCTTTGATATTTGGACAATTTAAACCACAAAATGGTAAATGAATAGCCTTTTTCCATACCTCTTATATTCAGTGTTGTCTGAGTGCTTGTAAAAGAGGCGGCTATAAGAAAAATCAATGAAGTTTACACTTTACACTTTTATTCTTTGATATTTGCACAACTTAAACCACAGAAGGGTGAATGAATCCACATCATTTATCTTCAGTGTCTACTCAATGCTTAAGAAGAGGTGATTATAAGAGTTTTCTGTGACCTTCATAACCTCATTCCTCACTATTTTCTCATATGCGTTAAAATTATGCACAATGTTGTAGGATCAAGCAATCTTTTGATCTGTTAAGTGTCTTGTTGATCTTGTAATAAGTATATCTTGATGAAGGGTAGTCAAAGTCAAAACATCTCTGAAAGTGGCTCTTACATACAAACCGGCTGTGAAAGTTTTGTTTGTGCTTCGATGGTTTTTGGCCTAAAATCAGGCAAGAATTTAAGCTTTTCAGTTCCAACTTTTGTTTTGTAGCTAAAAAGAGAAGCAATATGGATGTTTCACTTTATGCCTTTGAGCCAACATGAAAGTTAAAGTATCATTTTCGTTTTATATTTTCCTCATTTTTTTCCTTTCCATTGTATAGAAAGTTCTCAACATCATGAATGGTTGCATGAAGATCAGCTTTACATTTTGGAGTTGAACACAGAGTATCATATAATGTTTATCATGCAAAATGTTTGGATCTGTGCTTTTAGGAGCGCCTTTTTTGTTTTTGTGTATCCCTAGGAAATGCTTATCAACTGGGAAATTGTTTTGATTGGCAGAGGGATACTTCAGGATTATCTGTTGAAAACAATGAGTTGAAGCTTCGCCTTCAGTCAATGGAACAACAAGCGCAACTCCGTGAAGGTAAAATATCTCTACTCGTGAATCTGTCAAGAGCAAGCATAGGTGGATAATATTAAGTGTCAAAGTATTTTATGGAGATGTTGATTGAGTCTAGGAGGATGAATCATAATTATGGTATTATGAAATTATTCAGGGGTTTACATGTTTTCTGATAATCTTTGTAGGTGGGCTGTGCTGTAAACAGTGTCTCATAGCTGTCTCTAATCTGAGTGTATACTTTGCATCAACATATGAAATGCTCCTCAGTCTCCACCTCCCCCCCACATAGTCTGCAGATCCGCTCTTCCTTGGGGACTGCGCTATGTCTCCCACTCTCGATCTCCAACCTGTGTGCTGCCACCTTCAGTTGACCAATCGCCACCCGTGAACTGTGTGGCATATAGATGTCCATGTAGTGTTGTCCCTGTATGAACCCATATGATAAAAGAAACTGGTCTCTATAGTCTCACATCCTCCTCTCTAAACTGGATGACCTCCATACTCTCCTGGACGAGTCCTGATGTAGAGCCTCCATGGATCCTGTCTTGGTACCAAATTCCTCTCGCTGTGGGAGAGGTGGGAGTAAGGTGAGTCGGGGTCATACTGAAAAACTGGTAGGCTCTCCATATCTAGCCCATGTGTCGCAAACCAAGTTCTGGCCTGTGAGTACTAGGCTCACTCTCAACCAACCGTATAGATGCCTCAAATGCTCTACAAGTGAGTCTGTCATGGGACAACTCCCTCACTCTCTGAACAAAGCTTACTGTCTGGAATAGTGCCTCAAGGACCATGGGTGGTGCAGCGAGCTCTGCATGCATGATGTCATGTGGCACGATCAGCTTGCTATGAAACAAGTGTGAGATCATATATATCTGCACCCCTTCATGCGGGGTTCCTATAAGTGTGCCTGGTGGCACCTCTTCTCTAGCTTGGCCAGTGCCGCATACCCTTGGGTGAGTCTGTCAGTAGCTGCTTGCCCGATGGTGAATGGTCTTGGTAGGCTAGTGAAGGTGACTCTGAGGTAGATGTATGAAGTAACCACCTCGACCTTCCCTCCTGCTATGGTGAAAAAGGCTGTGCTTCTCACTGAATTGGACGTGTGAAAAATTGTGACATTGTTCTTGCTAAGGTTCAGAGTCAATCCTCTATGTGTACAGAAATCACCCAAAGCTTCGAGATGGCATTGAAGCCCCTTAGGTGATTCTGAAATCAAAACACTATCATCAGCATATAATAGAATGTGAACTGGGGTACTCGAGGTCGCTCCCTTCCCCGCCTTCTCGTAGTATGTAGTTGGAGATCTCATCAATGTAAAGCCCAAAAAGTGTCGGGGAGAGTGGGGAACCTTGCTTAACACCAATGGTACTAGAAACAGGCTCTGATAAACCGTGAGGCATGTGACTTGACCAAACACCTTCTCGTAGAGAGCATAGATGGCCCATATCATCTCTATTAGGATCCCAAGGCTCAGTAGGCACCGGAATAACCTCTTGCATGGGACCGTATCAAAAGCCTTGCGGAATTCCACAAAACAACAATAAAGCCTCTTCTTCCTCGCCTTTGCCCATCAATGAGACAACATAGGATGAAGATATGGTAGATAGTGGAGAAAGATCGTCTAAACCTTGCGTGGTCCTCGTCCTCTGCATATGAGCTAAGCTCTTCCTCAAGAACTGCGCAATATAACTTGGCCATTGTGTGGCCAATCACAATAGTCCTTGAGGTCCCTGGATCCAAAGTGTCGCCAGATTTGTGGATAGGCACGATAGTGTGCTGAGTCCACTCCTCTGGGAAACCCTCCCCTCTGGCCGGTTGAAAACATGTGCGATCAATAGGGCTATAGTGGAGGCTGTGTAGATGAGATGCTCATTTTGTAAACCGGTGTGATTGGTTGCCCATATGTGCCCCATGCGGTGTATGGCCCTCTCCACCATTGTTGTAGTAAAGAAAGAGGAATGTGAGGGCCGAGGTTCGGGTGGCTATCAAGGCACATCATATAATCGAACTGCATAATCATCCCAAATCTGAGGGCCCTCAATGGGTGTAGTCCGATTAGGGTCACGAAAAGTGCGCCATGCTGTCACACTATCCATGCTCATGAATAGATGATACAACTTGAGCTCCTATGCCTCCTTGAAAGCCCATCGCTTTCGTAGCCGAGGTGTATACAATGGAAGAGATATGTGAAATGAGAATTGGGAGGGGAGGTGGATGGGTGTAGTAGGTAATAGGTATAGGCCGTGCTTAACCTCCGATGAGTAGAGAGGGGCTAGCTCATATGTGAAATGAATGGTGGTGTGTGGGGTACATGGTATGGATCTATGGGGGGTACTATCTCCAATGATGGAAAGCGAGAGGTATGTGTGATCCGCTCTAATGGGTATGGGTGGGATGGTGAGTGATGTAATAAGGTGGGTGGCCTCCCTGGACCCCAAGATATAATCGACTCTGCACCCTCCTCCCCCTGCATATCCATGTGGGATATAAGTCAAGCCTCTTGAAGTAGGCTACTCGGCCATCCAATTATAGATGATGAGATGTTGCTTAGAGCCAAGCCTGAGTAGATGTCATCCATAGACTGTGGCTTGAGCTTTATTTGCGGAGTGTCATGATACTCTCCTCCTGTAGGGTATGTAGTGCCTCTGGATCCTCATGGTCATATGTCTCGCATTGCTCACTGTGTGTGCGAGCGTTGAAATCTCCCATGAGGAAGACTTCACCAAGCGTGGAGTACTCCATGATCTCATGCCGATAGACATGCATAAGGTGAGGTCTATCCTCATGAAGAGTCATGCTCAATAGAGGCGAAACGAGAGCCTCTCGGGGCGAAATAGCATATGGCTATGTAAATGAGACTATCACGTGATAGCTCAAGGTCGATCCACATGTATGGGGCCTTTGGATTGCGGGCAATAATCTGTAATCTACTGAGTAGTCCCTTTCGAAAAAGTATGGCCACCCCTCCTGACACACGGGATTTGTGTTGTTGTGTGCATTCTCGGTGTAGAGACTCCCACTTGAATCTGTATCCGGGGCAATCCTCTCTTTGGGCTCTCATGTGTCTTTGTAAGTAGGATGATGTTCAGACCACGCATCATCTCCTCGAGTCTCTCTAGGTATGTCCATAAGTCTCCATTGCAGTTCAAGACTGCCAAGTGGATCTCTTCTCGTGTCCCACAGGCAGCGCGTCCCTATGCGATGACCTTGCCATCTGTGATGATCCGACCATCCCTTTCGGTTACTCGTTTCCCCTCTCTGCAGGCGTGTTGTACCCTAGGCATGCATGCATGCCTGTGTGCGACTTGCATTTTGGTGAGATCATCGTCGAGATAGATGGGTGGGCCTTCAAGCCCTCATAGGATTACCCTCCTGTGAAGGAAAGTAGATCGTGCCTCACCATTGGAAAAGTGGAGGATGAGGGCTCTTTGCACGGAGGCATCTTCACCGGCCCTCCAAGCTTTAGTAAAAGGAGATGGTTCCTCAGTCTTGTATCCAAGTTTGGTGCACAACATCTTCCCATCCTCCTCCGGAGTTCAAGCAAGAGTCGATCTCTTGCTAAATTCTTTCTTCACACGAGTATGGTTGTTGATGAAGCTAACCAATGAATTTGCCTCATTGATTACATGCAAAATCCAATCCAAATTCCCAATGTCTTTGAGAATATTATTTAAACAATGAGCCATGGTTGCTCTTGTTCTTTAAAGACTTTAAGCCCTCCCCTTGCCAAAGGCTGAAGTTTTCCCTCTTCTAATTCATTTGTCTTCGATTCAAGGTCCTTAAGGGTCATGCCCTCCTCTTTGAGCTTTATGATTTGAGATTGGAGATCATCTTTCTGTTCTTGATTTCTTGTCTTCATCTTGTTGCCATGAGAGAAAAATTTCTTTTGCATGCCCTTCCCCTTCCTTGCATTCTTCCGTTTTTTCTTTTCTCCCCTCCATGACTTCATTTACTTTTCTAATTGTGCATAAGTCCCTTGTTTGTGATCATGAAAGTGGCCTTCATTACCTCAGGAATCCATGGTCCCTAGAAGATAGAAAAATGCTCACTTCTATGAGAGCTTGCTTAAAGCTAGTATGATTTTAGGCCAGTCATTAGTACACCATGAGAAGAAAACATGCCAACAACATAGTGGTTGTGTTGTTGAGTTCTCCCAACCTAATAGAGGAATTTAAACCCTAAAAATTGAAAGGCATGGGATTCTAAGAAGGACATTGTCTGTAGGTTTCATAAAACATATGGGAAACTCAAATCGGTGTAGTTAGAGCCCACTTTGCATGTTGTGTGCATTGCAATCATCTGCTGTTGTTGAAATAGCTAGGGGTTCACAAACCTACAGAGCATATCAAGGCTTGTTTATAATTATTAACAGCTCATGTGTGTATAGCATGCTTGTGTTCCAGTTGCATCACAACAAAATAACAATACCAAAACAGGCTAGCATCATTGTTATGATAATGTGATGGTATGGTTTTATGTGCATCGATGATACATGTATGGTGGGACATGGTATTGGTTATATTTTATCATAGATCTTTGCCATTTGGTTATTCTTTCTATTCCTGATATAGCATGATATTTATTATTTACTTGCTTATTGATGACATGTATGATATGTCATGATATTGGTTACAATTTATCATAGGCTTTGCTTCGTTATTGCTATCCACTATTTACTGTTATTTAGGGTAATCGATGGATGCCATTATGTGAGATCAGGGTTTGATTCTGATGCATCAGAATCTCCCTTGGGCCTCTACTGACGTTCCTGACTTGATACTGACATCCATGTCAGAATAGGGTAGCTGGCTTTGCGTTTTTATTTATTTAGTTTTAATTTTTCCCCAGGACACAGTCATCTGAGAGTGAAATTCTTTTGTTTTTTTATTTTTTTTTGGTCGAATTCTGGTGTTTTCTAGGCTTCACCTTGTTTCAAGCCTCCAGCCCTTTTGTATCAGGCTTTAGCTTCATTCAATCCCAAGTTCACTCCTTATTAAGCTTATGGCAGGAGCTTGTCAGGCCATATTGTGCTCAGAGAGGTGGTGCCAGTTGCCATAGAGGCAATAGAGAGCTAGAGACATTAAGGCATAGTCTTATAGACTGTAGTTAGAGTCTAGAGAGCATGTAATGCATGCCACACAAGTATTCTCACAATACAAATTTGACTCCAGTATAGAATATAGACTACTAAGCATATGATCACACTGTCTGATGAAATTCCAGTTCCTTCCTGATGAAAGTGTTCACCTTCTATCTGCACATGCTTGCCATCTGGGGATATCAAACTTTGAAGCACCAGAACATTTAGACTATGGTACGTGTAATGCATGTGTCTGTCTATGCGGTCTGTATATGTATACAGTCTGCACATGTGTGCACTATGTGTCTATGTATTCTGCATATGCATTCAATACTGAGCATACATGTCTATGTGGTTTGTAGCATGTGTAAGCTGTATATTTATAGAGTACGTGTGTGCAAAAAGTAGTCTGTATATGTATACATTCTGCACATGTGTGCACTGTGTGTATACAGTCTCTATATGTATACAGTCTGTGCACTGCAGTGTCTATATGTATACAGTCTGCACATGTGTGCACTATGTGTCGTGTGCACTATTTGTCTATGTAGTAATGTGATTGACAACTGCATATGTATATAGCATACAATATATGCATAAATATTATTAAACCCTACCAGAATACAACCTCTAGCCCAGAAAGATATCTTGTGTGCCACAATGCATTCGAACAAATACCAGCAGTTTGACCTCAACCTTTATGTACTTGAGCTCTTAACTTGGAAAAAAAGCAACATCCGTAAACATCTGAAATGTTTTACCGTACCCGTCAGACATCAGCTAAGCATTAGAAGTCAGAATCCCGCCAATAACAACTATGTGTGACATTGGTGTTTGATAAGGGTTTGATGTCCATAAGTGAGCTAGTTAGTAAACAATTAGATTGGTATTTGATAATCTAATGATCAATGATGTTTCTATGTGATATTGATGTTTGATAATCTAGTGATCAATGGTGTCATTATGTGATATTGATGGCTGTTTGATAATTGGGTAATCGATGAGATCATTAGGTAAGAATGATGTTAGGAAATTGGCAATGAATGATGTATTTGATATGCGATGGATGTCATTATGTGAGATTGGCCATTGGTGTTAAGTAATGTGTGATCAATGATTTTATTAAGTGAGATTGATGTTTGAATTTTTGAAAACTGGGTGATCATTAATCAATGATGTCATTAACATCAGATTGATGTCATTAACACCAGATTGATGTCATTTACATCAGATTGATGTCATTATGTGATATTGATCTTTGAATAATTGATGTTTGATGATTGAATGATCAAGGAACATATGCTGTTACCATGTCAGGTTGATTTTGATAATTAAGTGATCACTAATCAATTATGTTATTCTGAGATTGATATTTGGCTGATCGATGATGTCATTGATGTGAAATTGATGTCTATCTAGTATCAGGATCTCTGAGTCGAGGCATGTATCACCATATTAGGTATCCTCTACATCAAATGTCCATTTTATATGCATTTACTGTGTATTGAATCATATATGTCTGAGAATCCCAGCTATGTTTTTTTTAGATAGCTCAAATCCTACTACCTAGGACATATGTATGTCAGGTGTGTATGTGTGCCTATGTTGATCATATATATGGTGTATTCAATCATATCTCACCTATATATGCCCTATGTCCCAACATCCAAATGAATGGATCGTGAAGAAGATAATTCTATTTTTCAAGTAAGTAAATAAAGAAAGAAACTATTTATTTGGTAATTCATTTAAAAGTAAAAGCGTTTTAGGAACATATCACTTTGGATGTTGGTATATTTCTTCTGCCTTTGGTGGCTCGAATGGTAACCTTCCACTTTCAGCTGAAGTGATAGATTCGAACTGATAAAAAGCAATATTTTTTCTGTATTTGTACTGGAAGATTCAAACCAAACCTTTTCCCACTATGTTAACTGTACTTGAACTGCTTGATATATCTAGTTTTGGGCATGCTTACATCATGCACGTTTGAGCGTGCACGCGCGCACACGTGCACATGCACACACACACACACACACACACACACACACACACACACACACACACACACACACACAATATGTGAGAGAGATGCATTAATTCATTGGTCTGGTTTGAGTTTCAGCTCTCAATGATGCACTGAAGGATGAGGTTCAAAGGTTAAAGCTCATAACAGGACAGCTGAGTGCTGGTAATGGACAGATGCTTTCTCATGCACATCAGCCATTCCCGATTAACCAGCAATTCTACCAGATGCAAAAAATGTCACAGCAGCAGCAACCACAGCAGCAAGTCACCAGTCAACAGATGCATCAAATTTCTTCACAGATGGCCAATCAGGTACAACAAGAGAGTTATCGCTCTTCTGGAGTCTGTGGGATTAGTGCTTCTGTACCAAAATCAGAGGGTGTTCCAGTTGGTGATGGGAATCCCCAGTGATAATCTCGTTTCATGATTCTGCATACAGCAATGCAAGTCATCACATTGTATTTGTTTGAGAAAGATAGGTAGGATTTGTAAATCAAGAAATGTGTACTTGAAACATGAAAAAGAGGAAAGTGACCATGGTATAGAAATTTCAATTATATTCTTTTGATTGTCATATCACTGAAATTTGGGCGCATCAAAGTAAGTGTGGGTGGGGGTTTTTGTAGTTTAAGATCATTTAATTATTGTTATGATGTGAATCATCAAGGCAAAAAAATTGGTCTAAAACATCTGTCATGTGATCGAGTCAATTTGCACCATACCTGTTTCTGATTGTGTATTCAAAATGAACTACATGAATTTGTTGGTGTCATACTCTTTATTTGATATATACTTGGATGATACTGATAGTAAAATGTGCTCCTAGGTTTCCTTATAATTTGACTGTAGAACTGTGTTATCATTCGTAAAATGCATTATCTTTTGATATAGATGGTGTAAGTGGCTTCATAACCATTCACGAAAAATATGGTGATGGAAGGCTAACTGGTGATAAATACGAAAACTAGTAGCTTTAAAGATTCTTTTGTTGGACTTTTGGTGCATCCATTTTTTATTTATTTAGGTGGATGTTTCCCAGTGCAGAGATTCTTTTTGTGCCGTGTTTCAAAAAAATAGTAATCTAGTTCACATTTAGAACCATACTATTTGGATACATTTGTGATCTTGAGTATCAATGGGTTGTATATCTTGATGATGAATGTTATGTTGATGTCTATCAGTGGGATATGCTTTCGTGCATGCCTCACAAGCCTAGATGAAATGTATTAAAGAAGGCATTTTTGGCAATAATTTTGCTAATAGAGAATCACTTCATTTCCAGCATACTTCATTTATTTTTGTATACATGGTTCTTTGTGCTCCAAGTTGTACATGAGATCATACAGATGAATCCCATGTGCATACTTGTAGAAGCTATTACAAAGGCAAATGTTTTTGTAGATACATAATTACAATTCTTGTTGCTCTTCTCTCAAAGTCAAATCCTAATTCATTGTGGTCCATGTTGTAAACATGGGTAGATTCTCTAACCAGGATGATTTCGAAAGAGCTTTTGTAATCTTCAAATGTCTCATATTATGAAGCATACAAGAAAAAAAAGGAACGTTATTATTCAATCAGAGCTTGATGCTTTTATGAGGAATAATACTTGGTTTTGATGTGTCTTTCCACTTGGAAAGAAAATTATCAATATGTGAGACAATTGCCACTAAACCCACAAGAGAGAATAATTGCCTATTGTTCATAAAATGGGCACAACTTTGTACTTATTCAACTAATCATGGGATGTGTGGTATCATTGCAAAACTCTCAATGAGTTTGCAATAGAACATTGGCAAAATCCTCAGACTCAAAGTGATTTGATTGAAATGACTTTGGTTACTCTAATAGATGAATGCATGTATATAAAAACCTCAGAAAGTTATTTGACCATAACTTTGTACATGCTTAACAAGTCATAATCATGTTTCATATCGATGTGAAACTCTTGACAGCGCTATAAGAGAAATCCATGCATTTATTACCACATTTGACTTAATTACATATGAATAGAGATACGTAACGAAATGTGCAAAAACAAGTGCAAAGAGCTCGATCACATGCAAAACACTGGAGAAAGAAGGAATTAAGGGTAGAGAACATGTATGTTGCTCAAAACATACACAAAATACTAGGTCACATGCATACAAAAGCCAGATAAAGGTAGAAATGGAGAGTTACAATTTTTTTTTTTTTTTTAAATGGAGGTTCGGCCGAGGCCTACTCCCCCGGACTTTAACTTTGAAATTGCAACTGTACAAGGAAGGGCATAGTACCCATGGGACCCCCCTTATCCCACAAGAACAAGGGTTTACAAGACTGGGTTCAACGGCGGTCAACACTACCGCAAGGATAGACAAACGGTGGCACTCAGCCACAATGCAACATCATTCCAGATTACATGTCCCTTACATGTTGCTGTCAGGGATTGAACTCTCGCCCCTGCCTCAAGAGGCGAGAGGCCCACCCATTAGGTCAGCGAACTGGGACTGAGTTACAAATTTTGCTAGAGAGGGAAGCTCTTCACATTATGAACTCGGGTTTCTCAGAATGAAGGGAAAACTAGACTTTTGTAGTCTTCCCTTCAATATTTAACTTTAAAATCATATGGTCTAGAGAGGGAAGCTCTTCACATTATGAACTCGGGTTTCTCAGAATGAAGGGAAAACTAGACTTTTGTAGTCTTCCCTTCAATATTTAACTTTAAAATCATATGGTTTGGTGTTATTTCTAATTCTAAAACTAATTATATGTGGAATTAATCTACACCAAGTTTCTTCTTTGCATTTTGAGTGGAGAGAAGAGTCTTCCCTCTTTATTACAAGAGCATAAATACAAAATATTTACAACGTATGTTTTTTTTAATACTTGTAACTTCTAATTTTTATGACAGGTTATTTCTCAAATACGTTAATGATAAAATTTTGGAGCACATCACCTTTATGCATCCAATGCTATCTTGCTTCTCTTTATACAATTGTTCCTACTGCCTCCCCTCTAAAGCTTGTCATCCTTGACAAGACTTCCCCTCTAAAGCTTGTCATCCTTGACAAGACTTTGCATTGTCTTCTTGGGTTGTGTGGCCTTGTAAATTGTTGGTTGTCTTAAGTTGTATTTGCTTGGCATGGTCCAAGCGTCTAAGTCCTTCAGCTATGTATTGAATTATGGACTTCCCCAAATGTCGATTGTTCTTTCTCTCTAAATATTGCTTCTATTATTGTAGTTTCACCTACCTAACCTAGAGTATTTTTGTAGGGTAGATGGATCATCAGGCAAGCGTTCTTTTAGGAGCACAAGTCACCTTGTTATGTAATTGACGATTTGCAGGTAACATGCATTGTTTTAGATCTCGATCATTCGAATATATTTGAATTACCTTAAGGAGGAGTTGAGCATCAATCAGGAGTGCCATGTGCATTGAAAAAGTGAATGATAGATTCAACATGATTTCTTTCCTTGCAAAGTCCAATGTGATGGTTGGAATAAGGGTGCAACAAATTCAACATCTCATTAGGTGCCCTTTGCATGCACTTGTAATGTATCCTTATGTATGTATACTCTAGAATGCATTGAGAGAATTATCGTGCAATGAGGTGGGTCTTCGTTGTCTTTCCCAAGGGCATGTCAATGACAAAGTTTCATAGCCTAATGCAATTAAAAATTCAGGCCTACGGTTTTTCTTGTTCTTTCACGTTAGAATTATCTATATTTTGATGATGATGAAACTTCTTCCAATGATCATTGTATGGTTTTTGACTCTAATTCATCTTTGGGTTTAAGAGGTCCTTCTAGATGTGTCGGTTGATTGCATTTGTTCTTGATGACTTGAAGCTTTGCAATTAGGTTCAGTCTAAAGTTAGACTGGTGATAGCCTTTAATATATATATATATATATATATATATATATATATATATATATATATATATATATTGGTTGCTATTTGAAGAGGCATTTTTCTTAGTAGTTCATTGGATAGTGGTTTTGATCTAGTCATGGGAGAAGAGGGGCATCTCTAATTTGATTGGACCCATAATCAATGTGGTAATAATGTGTTTAATTCCTTGGGTATTCAAATTTTTTGCTTTGTCTTTTGCTTGATATTATCTTTGTTATTGGTTTCTTTTTTAGTATGGTTTGAATTGATAGGAAAATTTCTTTTCGCTTTGGTATCTAGATCTTTTGTTAATAGTATTGAGTTGAGACCACCGGTTCACGTGCCCATATTTGTTTTATCACTGTTTTATTGATTTTTTAATTTATTGAGGATGGTTTTCATTTTTTTAGATGTTCTTTTTGCTTTTGGATGAATGTCTTTCATGTGGGTTTTTTCTCCTTTATGACATCTTCTTGGATTTTAGTTTAGGCTTGTTTGCATATTGTGTGATATGGATGTCCTTAACAAATTCGTTATTGACATTGTTGGCCTTCCAATTACTTCTTAGGAGTCCACATTTTCTTCTAATAATTTTGATAGGTCAAATGTTTCCTTTTGTTAACTTTTGGATTTACTTTATTGGTTTGGCATTGTTAACTTCCATGTCTCTAGATTTAATGTTGTTATATTTAGTGCTTTTGGCTCTAGCATTGAATCACCATGTCTTTGTGGCTTGAAATTTGGAGATGGAATCAGTAGACATAGGGTTGGCATTCGAACATTTTGCATTGGGGATTCAAGCTCTAGAGATTACACAGAGTCGACACATTAGTACGTACGTACATACATACCTATGTACGTACGTACATACATATGTATGTACGTACATACATACATACATACATACATACATACATACATACATACATACATACATACATACATACATACATACATACGTACATACATACATACATACATACATACATACACATATACATATACGTATACATATACATATACATATACGTATACATATACGTATACGTATACATATACGTATACGTATACGTATACATATACATATACATATACATATACATATACATATACATATACATATACATATACATATACATATACATATACATATACATATACATATACATATACATATACATATACATATACATATACATATACATATACATATACATATACATATACATATACATATACATATACATATACATATACATATACCTATACATATACATATACATATAGGTATACATATACATATAGGTATACATATACATATACCTATACATATACGTATACCTATACATATACGTATACCTATACATATACATATACGTATACCTATACATATACATATACATATACCTATACCTATACATACGTATACGCATACGTATACGTATACGTATGCGTATGCGTATACGCATACGTATACGTATACGTATACGCATACGTATGCGTATGCGTATATGCATACGTATACGTATACGTATGCGTATGCGTATATGCATACAGATACGCATGCGCATACGCATACAGATACGCATGCGTATACGCATACGCATGCGCATGCGTATACGCATACGCATGCGTATACGCATACACATGCGCATGCGTATACGCATACGCATACGTATACGTATACGCATATGTATAGATATACATATATATACATCTACATCTACATCTACATCTACATCTACATATACATATACATCTACATCTACATCTACATCTACATATACATATACATATACATATACATATACATATACGTATACGTATACATATACATATACATATACATATACATATACATATACATATACATATACATATACATATACATATACATATACATATACATATACATATACATATACATATACATATACATATACATATACATATACATATACATATACATATACATATACATATACATATACATATACATATACATATACATATACATATACATATACATATACATATACATATACGTATACATATACATATACATCTACATATACATCTACATCTACATCTACATCTACATATGCATATACATATACATCTACATCTACATCTACATCTACATATGCATATACATATACATATACATATACATATACATATACATATACATATACATATACATATACATGTACATGTACATGTACATATACATATACATATACATGTACATATACATATACATATACATATACATATACATATACATATACATATACATATACATATACATATACATATACATATACATATACATATACATATACATATACATATACATATACATATACATATACATATACATATACATATACATATACATATACATATACATATACATATACATATACATATACATATACATATACATATACATATACATATACATATACATATATAGATCTTGTTTCCACAACATCTTATGACAATTCCACGCATACCCTTTTGCTTCTCATAGGGTGAGTATTAGGAAATCAATGGTTAAGATTGCATTTTGACCATAGATAATGTCGAAAGTAGTAGTTCCTGATTAAATCTTGTAGGCAACACAATTTCGTCATAGGACATGGTGCAATTTCTTGTCCCAATATGATATTTGATTATTCACAAGCTTGGTTAGTACCATGCAGGTTACCTTATTCATATGCTTTACTTGACCATTATCTTATGAGTGATACGGGGTTGAATTCTTATGTGCTATTATATGTTCACTGAGAAGTTCCAATTACTTCATAATGAAGTATGTTTCCATATCACTTACAATCTCTTTAGGTAGACCAAAGCATGCAAATTTATTTTCAAAAAAAATTTCAATCATTTGAGCATGCTTATAGTGCTAGCTTTGGCTTTCACACACTTTGTGAGGTAATCAATAGCTACTATGGTGTATTCAACATGAGACCCCTTTATCAGTGGGATTTTTGGCCTGATGAAATCCATGCCCTTTTTTGAAAATGGGCATCATCCTATCATGGGTCTTAAGGGCATTTGGTCTTGTTTCATTGGGTACTTTTCTCTTTGGCATACATCACATCTCTTGACATATTTTGTCATGTCCATATGGAGGATGAGAATCACAATCCATAAAAAAAATCCTTTTGGTTGTTTATTTTGCTAGAAAATGGTCCTTAGGTACTCTAAAATGTGCCATTTCTAACATGGAGAGATATTTCTTTTCATTTATGCATAATTGTAGGAGTTGATACCATCCCCACCTATATACTTGATCCCTTATGATTGCACTCTTATTCATATAATCATATTTACATGCATATATACATATACACATGCATATATACACACACAACACATGCATATGCACATATAGATACACATACATACACAACACATGCATACGCATAAATAAATAAATAAATCCTATTTCAAAAATCCTAAATTGAAAACACTAATTTTGATATTAGGGATTTAAAACCCCTAATTTAAAAACTCTAATTCAACCTTTTAGCCATATGTTTGAAGTATATGTACACATTGCATCTATTCCTCTGACGTCCTACTAGAGAGATGTCTCTCCTCCCAACCTTATGCCTCTATATATAGCTACTCGAATCAACGAGGATCATAATATATATAAAGATATATACACATCATGTAGATAGGATACATAAATATAAAATGGAGTAGATATATTATGCATCACACATACATGCCTAAATGCACACATAAATATATATATACATACTAACATATTTACCCGAGCTTCATGTTCTAACTTAGAAGAACGTGATTTTATCTCTCTAGTAGGATTCATTGTTATTCAAGTTAATAAAAAAGTCTATTATCTGATATCGAAGCTTCAAGTTATTGATTGATAACTAGAGTAGAATTTACTATTTAATCTGCTCATATGTTTTCATTATTGCCATCATTTTGGTAAGACATCAATATAGTCTCATCTTCATTATCCTTATTGATTTCATTTATTTCTTCTATTGTTAAATCTATGTTCTCATGAATCACATCATCTATTGATGGATTAATATCTATTTCTGGTAATTCCTCTTCCTCATCAGTAGAATCAGCATGTAGAGAATTATCCTCTTCATCAAAAAGATTAGTATCATTATCACGTATAATGATTCTAATTTCTATTTCAGATGTTGATGTATCAGTATCTGATGCTGAATCATCAAGAGGACTTTCTTCGATCTCTCTAACAATAAACTGTTCAAACAATGACCTACCTCTAGGTTGCACATGAATGACTTGCCACCAAAGATGAGCATCTGGGTTTTTATAAAAAAATGCTTGTTCATTATGCCTAGGAAGAATATATGGTTCTTTAGTAGATCGCATTACCTTGGAAGAATCAATTGCCCAAAACCCATATAATTCCTTTCTTAATGTGGAATTACTACTTTTATACTCCGCTCGAAACCAGTCAACCTTCAAAATGACCTATCAAAATATATAACAACAAAAACCCATTATTAGGTGCATAAAAAAATAACTAACTCTATAAAAAAAATATAAACTTTTTTCTACCCGTTTGAATGTACGAAATGAAATTTCGTAGATACCAACAATAGTTCCTACGTAACCAAGTTTGCTATCTATAAGGTTCGTGTCTTTTGAGCTAGCACGTGATAGTTGCTTGAAAGAAGCAACAATACTAGAATCCTCTATTTTACGTAAAGAATCAATGTCTTTGATTCTAATATGCTGTCCAAAAGCCCACATATTAGTGAACATTCGAGCCTGCAAAATAAATTCAATTAGTAAATAAAAACTAACATACATATATGAAAAAAATAAAATATTATTTTAATAAAATTACCTTTCGTTCACAACCTATCATTAACTCTCTTTGCTCATTTGAGATTTCTTCATTATTTGCGTTGGCACGTTGCAAACGACTATATAGCCAATCCGTGAAAGAAGATATATCTGTAATCTCATTATTATCGAGATTACGTCTAAATCTTTTGTTTTTTCGCCTTTTACTTCGGAGATTTTGAAGTTCCTTGTACTCGCTAAGGAATGCTTGCATGCATTCGCTATTATATGCTACAAAAGTAGAAACATCATTTTTTTCTTGAAATGTAAATAAGAATGGAACCCCCGTACCTGATAATACCTCATCTGTTATTTTTGAAGAAGACTCATTGGTCCATGCACGTGGAGCTTCTTCATGAACTCTTTCAAGGTACTCACTAATGTAATACATGCACTCTTCAAGCATCCAACCCTTTGCCATGGATCCTTCTGGTTTCGCTCTTTGTCGCACATAACCTTTTAATACTCCCATAAATCGCTCGACCCAAAACATCCATCGAGTGTTGACAACATCTACAATCTCTACTTCATCCACAAGATGGACTAATAAATGAACCTGAATATCAAAAAATGAAGTAGGAAGTTCTTTCTCCATCAAACATAGTAGCTCTTTGCATTCACGTTTTTTTTGTGGGATCGAGTTTTTGTCAATCTCTTTGGATGTAATCCACCTATACATATCATAAAAACAATTATAAAGAAGTTAATTAAAAAATAAAAGATATCCAATATTCATACATATCAAATATAAAAGTATCATAATTACCTTATAAGTGATCCAAGACGATAGATCACATCTCGTACTCCTTTCGTTGTACATCCATCGATAACCAAAGGTAAAATATGTTTCAAAAAGTTATGCCAGTCATGGGTCTTTAACCCAGATAAGCCCTTATCATCCATAGTAAACATGTTTTGAAAAGATGCTCCATATCCTGTAGGAGTCTTAATCAATTGAATTCTATTGTTGATAGTCTCTATCTCTTTTGTTGTAAGTACCCAAGGAGCAGGTGCGTAAGTCGTTTCTTGTCGATGTCTATCAAAAACTGGCCATAACTTTGGTTTGGATTTTTGATCTTTCAAATCATTCCTTGATGCTGTGGTATCTTTTAGTCCAAGAAGATGCTGTCATAGTGAATAACCAATATTTTTGAATATATGCATAGGATCAATAGATGACATACTTTTAACTCTTTCCAATACTCCAAAGAATACCATATTGATATGTTCTCTACGAGTGCCAATTTTCCTTTACCTCTGTTCACATACTCATTATTTGAACTTCTGGATCTATCAGAGGTCCATCTGTCCATTTTTTATACCAATCCATATGCGTCATAGGTTTTGGACACTGACCTGTTTCAAGCTTTCCATTAAAATGTATCGCTTCTCTTTTAGATCTTAATGGATGATCTGTAAGACAATAGTTACGCAATATAACACAGGAGCAATAGCAGAGAAGATAACAGATATAGGAGAATCTCAACAATTTTCTACTAGCAGCAAGTACAAAGATGATGGCGTTGTCCACCTGTGCGCTCTCAAGGTAGAGCTTAAATGTTGATCTAGACAACTCTAGATAGGGAGATACAAGGTAGAGGTATGCTGGTTCAACTCAATGTCTTAGGTAGTGCAGAAGTCATGTATATATAGGATCATGGGTGACCTGCCATGGACGGCTATACATGGGCGGTAGAGCGTGGGCGGCCACCGCCCGCGTAATTGCCATACACGGCTTAGATTGGTTGAACTGACCTAACAAATATAAATGATTTCTGACTCCGACAGGGAATATTCCATGGAATATTCCCTTTACCGTCGCGCCGGGGGCGCTGCCCCCGGACCCCCACCAGGGGGCCCGCTGGCCCCCTGGGACCCCCCAGCCAGGGGGCCCACTGGCCCCCTTGGACCCCCCAGTCGGGGCTGCTCACCGCTGCCCCGGACCCCACAATTGGGGACCCTGGTAACTCCCTTTCCTTATAATACCTTACATGGTCCAATATGACCTTCATCCAACATTCAAGTTGGGATTCCCATCAATTGGGTAATGCACGCTTGGCTTCTCCTCATAAAGGGGGCCTTACAAAATGTGCATACAATCATGAGGGGTAGACATTGATCATATACTAACACCCCCCCTCAATGTTTACCGATGATAAATCAAGTAGGTCTCGGTCCTATGCCCATCTGTTGAAGATGCTTGTTGAGCTGCTCTCTTCCAAGTGCTTTAGTCAATATGTCAGCACAATTTGCCTCTGTTGGGCAATATTCTAGCTCCACAATTTCATCTTCAATTAGCTCACGAATGTAATGGTACTGTACTTCTATGTGCTTGGTGCGAGCATGAAATACTGGGTTCTTTGCAATAGCCATACAACTTTGATTATCACACTTGAGTATAGTTGGTATATTTGATGGAAAGCCTAGATCTGCAAGAATTCTCCTTAACCAAACTGCCTCACAAGAAGCAAAACAAGCTGCTTTGTACTCTGCTTCAGTGGAGGAGAGTGCGAGAGTTGGTTGCTTCCTACTTACCCAAGAAAATATTCCTGAACCAAGTGAGAAACAATATCCAGAAACTGATTTTCTAGAATCACAATCTCTAGCCCAATCTGAATCACAATATCCTTGGAGTGTATCACCTGTGGTATACAAAATACCAAAATCCAAGGTTCCTGCAATGTACCTTAGAATTCGCATTCCAGCATTCCAGTGACTCTCCTTAGGTTTGTTGGAAAACCTGCTTAACACTCCAACAGCATAGCAAATGTCTGGTCTAGTGTTGCACAAAAAAATAAGACTTCCAACGAGCTTCCTATACTTCTTAGCATCTACATCAGGCATGTTATCATCCATAGATAGCTTATGATTTACCTCCATAGGTGTGCTAGTTGGTTTGCTGTCCATCATTCCAAATGCCTTGAGAATTTCTTTGGAATATTTTTGTTGTGAGATGAAAATGCCATCCTTCCTTTGCCATACTTCAATTCCTAGACAAAAATGGAGTAGACCTAAGTCTGTCATTTCAAACTCAGTTCCCAAGCTGATCCGAGTTTGATTGATGAGTTCCTGATGATCTCCTGTAATGATCAAATCATCTACATATACAATGACAACAACTAGCTTGCTATCCCTTTTCGTTACATACAAGTTAGCATCAGAAGTACTTCTTTCAAAACCCATATTTTTGAAAAAATGATCTATTCGTTGGTACCAAGCCCGTGGAGCTTGCTTAAGTCCATACAAAGCTTTCTTCAACCTGCAAACTTTATTTTCTGAATTGGGCACCTCAAAACCTGGTGGTTGAGATACATATACCTCCTCCTTGAGGTGACCATTCAAAAATGCAGATTTGACATCCATCTGGAAAATAGGCCAGGACTTTTGTGCAGCTACTGCAAGTACCGTCCGAATAGTTGTCATGCGTGCTGTTGGTGCAAAAGTTTCTTGAACATCAAATCCTTCAATCTGTGAAAAACCCTGTGCAACTAATCGTGCCTTATACTTTTCTAATGTTCCATCAGCTTTATACTTAGCTTTCCAAATCCATTTAGTACCTATTACCTTCTTCTTTGGCGGCAAGTCGACTAGATCCCATGTATCATTTTTGAGTATACTATCATACTCAGATTGCATTGCCGCTCTCCAACCTGGATCATCAATGGCTTCTTCAATGGTGGTAGGTTCCTTTATCGAACCCATGATATCTGCCATTAGAGCCATGTTAACAATGTGTTCTGAGGCTCTTCTTTGCTCCTCTATTCTCTTTGATCTTCGTAATCATCTACATGTGGATTGTGATCATCAAAGAGCTATTGTGCCCACTTCGGTAGTGGCTTACGCTGTGCAGCTACAACTGGTTGGCTTTTTATTGAGGAAATTTCTCCATCAGATGTTTCCTCCTCCTCAACTTTAACCTGTCTTTTGATAGGCACAAGGTGAGATATTTCTCCGTTTGATGAGATAGTAGATTTACCTTTATCTTCTACTAAGTGTGGTCGTTCATCAAACACCACATCTCGGCTGATAAAAATCTTCCTTGCCTCAGGATCCCATAACCTGTATGCTTTAGACTCTTCACTATATCCTAGGAAGACACACTTTTTGCTTTTTGAATCCAACTTTGATCTTGTTGAATCAGGAATATGTGCATAACAGAAACAACCAAAAATTCTAAAATGCAAAACTGAAGGCTTTTTACTAGAATATGCTTCTTGAGGAGTCATCCCCTTCAGTGCTTTTGTGTAGCTTCGATTGAGGATGTACACTGCTGTATTGACTGCTTCTGCCCAGAATGAATCAGGCATGTCTTGAGCCTTCAACATACAACGAGCCATTTCAACTACTGTCCTGTTCCTGCGCTCAACAACGCCATTTTGTTGGGGTGTATGAGCTGTGGTAAGTTGCCTTTTCACACCATGCTCCTTACAGTAATTGTTGAATTCTGTTGACAAGAATTCACCTCCTCTATCTGTTCTAAATTTCTTCAGTTTCCTTCCTGATTCATTTTCTACATACTTATGCCACGTTTTAAATTTTTCAAAAGCATCAGCCTTCTCTCGAATGAAATAAACCCACATCTTTCTACTATAGTCGTCGACTAACAGCAAGAAGTAGAAAGATCCTCCTAAAGCAGGTGTAGACATTTTACCGCAGAGATCAGCATGTACCAACTCTAGAGGAGCTTGAGATCGATTGCTGGTCTCTCTTGGAAACGCCTTTCGTTGTTGCTTGCCCATCAATAATTTAGTAATTTTTTACATTTAATTTATGTATTTTTTTTCTTGAATAAACAGGCTGCTGCAAAAGAGAGAGTGGAGTCGGGCCACACATCGCACCTAGGCCAAATGGGCAATTATGGTTTTGTAGCTACATTTGTAAGTATATGTGTTATTGTGAGTATATTTTTTATTTTAGTTAAAATGCAAGCAACTAATGTTTTTTATTTCTTTCATTGCAGCGGAAGAATTATGGCCAATATCCTACAAAAGATGAGATCGAGTATGCTACACATTTTGGATATCGGCGTTTGAGTGAGTATATGCAATATCATCCTGATGCCTTTGTGAGTATTTTTTAAATTTTATATAATTATTTTATTTTTATGAATGGTTTAATTGTTTTATTCATTTATGTTTGTTATATGTAATACAAGAGTATTATGGAGAGACAAATATGGATGAGGTGGAGAGACAGACACAGGAGGGACGATCTCGATCGTCACAGGGTGATCATGACGATGAGGATGAGGAAGATCAGGATGATCATGATATTGCTGCTGATGATGATGATGATGATTAGGATTTTAGTTGATTATGACATTGGATTATATGTATTTACATTGATATATATATATATATATATATATATATATATATATATATATATATATATATATATATATATATATATATATATATTGTTAAACGTTAATCGTTACTTCCACTTTCAGATTCAAAGTACTTCAAGTTCAGCCGTTTTTGAATCTTTCCTAACCGTAAATTTTCTCTTAGCCACGTGGGTCCTTGGGAGTGGTAGGGGTCTGTTAGACAGAGGCCCTGTACTATTTTCCCAAATCATCACACAATCCTAAATGTTGTCCCGTTCTTAGCTCAGTGTCCATCTCTGAACAACGAAAGACTGTTCAGTGTACTGGAATTAGAACTTCAGGACTGAGGGCAGCAATCCGGTTACTTCTTTTATGAGCAAAATTTACTCAGTAACAAAGGTCACCTATTACATACGTCTTCAGAGCAGATAGGTATACCAACCAGGCATTATACCTTGAAGTTATGAGGACTCATCGTATGCTAAACTCGAACAACCAATCTCCTAATAACAAACGGCTAACCATAGACTAACGATGTCCTACTCTCATTCAGACCATTACAGCTACTAGTCTCCCGGTGATCGGAATCAACAGCGAATGTAGGCTACGGTGTCGAATTTGGTCACTTACAGAACGCTAACAGATAATTAGTTCGGGACTACTTTCACGTTCCCCTGCTCTGCCGAAGAACTGACAACAATGTACTGCACTTGATAACCCTCAGAGATACACTCAATCATTACCGAACAGATTCGTAACACAATACAACTGATTCGTAACTCTGTAATAAGGCGAGAATAATCGAATAGCCGGAGTACAGAACAGAACATAACAAAGCAGAACTTATCTTCTCAACAACATACACACTCACACAATACGTTTACAACCCTCCCCAAAACGAGGCTCACTCAAACGATACACTGCACTTCCCACAAATGGGGCGCGCTCGCCACTCTTTTCTCATTGCCTATATATAGGATTTTTTTACAAGAGTGCGCAATTCTTCAGTTACCTGCGCGTTTCATGAAAGATTCTTTTTCATTTAAGATACCTGTCCTAGTACTTTTGTCCTTGTTCGGCGGCCGTCTAACACTTTTACATTTAAGACACCTGTCCTAGTTCATTTGTCCTTGTTCGGCGGCCCTCTAACACTGGCACGCACGGTGGACTCGAACCCGCAAGTGCATTATCGTCTTCGACATTCTTTTGCTTTGCCTGAAGGCCGATTCCAGAGTTTTGCTCCGGAATCATTTCTGGCTCTTCCTGTATATTCTTTTGTAATAGCTCCTCTTGCAATCCTTTAATATTCTGCTTGTATTCTTCAAGCTGCTTTTCTTGCTTCTGAATTACAGTAATCAGGTGACTTTCATGGTCTGACACAAAACATGACCGCACTTGTTCAAGTGGAGGAACAAGTACAGCAAGCCATCTTCTACAAAAAAGTGTCCAAATACTTTGAACACGACTATCTAATTGTTGTTTTAATAAACCCGTATCCACATTCGTCATTAATGTGGCATTCAATTCTAATCCTTCATCTTTTAAGATCTGCCTTTCCAATTCCTGCAAAACCTGTATTCTTGAATGCAAAATTTCATTTTCTGCTTGCAGGTTGGCATTCATGGTAGAAAAGCTCATCATTTCGTCTCGGATCTGTTTTTGTATATTTTGCTGCCACTAGTGAAAGTCTTGAAAAAACTTTTTAGCGTTAATCAATTCCGCCATTAATTGCCGTTGGTTACTCTGTAACTCCTTCAGTACGCCTTCTTTGTCGTCCAGTTCCTTTTGCATCTTTGGGAGTGGATTTCCAGTCAACGTAGTCAACCGAAAAGTTGCCGGACCAACTTGTTCTGAGATCTTAAAAGGGCCGAACCAGCGTAATTTGAACTTTCCTGCTGCTCTATCGGATTTTGCGTTATAGAAGAGTACAAGCTGATCTACCGAAAAGATTGGGGTCTTCAAATATCGATCGTGTGTCTTGGCTTGCCTTAGTTGTACTTCGCGCATGGTTAAAAAGCTGAGCCATCGGTGCTCATCAAGTTCCCTGAGTGCGTCCATTCGTGCTGTCAGCGACTCTTCCGGTAGCATTTTCTGGGTGATTGCTACACGCAGACTTGGGATAACTATTTCCATGGGTGCTATTGCTTCTAAACCATAAGCTAGTTTGAAAGGTGTCAAACCTGTTGTTACCTTATATGTAGTTCGGTATGCCCATAATACTGCAGGTAGTAGTTGATCCCATCTTTCCGGTGCTTCCATGATCAGTTTCCGGAGGATATTCAATAGTGATTTGTTTGTACTTTCGACCAAACCATTGGCGCGAGGGTAATATGGAGAGCTGAGTTTATGTGTCACCTGGAATGATTGGGTGAGTACCTTCATTAATTGATTTACGAAGTGAGTACCTCGATCTGTCACCAATTCGAGTGGTAAGCCAAATCGTGGGAAGACATCATTTAACAGACATTTTGCTACTACAACTGCTGTAGCAGACCGTAAAGCCCAAGCTTCTGCCCATCTCGTTGCATAGTCTGTACAGGTTAGCATGTATCTGTTGTTACTGAAGACTGCTGGAGGTGTGATTGGACCGATAAAATCTAATCCCCATTTTTGAAATGGTTCGAGTGGCATAATAGGCTGCAAGGGAAAGAAGTGTCGTTGCAGTGGTTGTCTAGACCTTTGACAGTTATCGCAGTTTTTGACGAATTGGGCCACATCTCGGTACATAGTAGGCCACCAGAGACCTCCTTGCAGAATTTTCTGGTGAGTTAGATCTGTGGCAAAGTGACCACCAGTAGGGGTTGAGCCATTGTGATGACCGAGTTAATTTCGTGCGGAGGAACACATCGAAGTAAGATTCCGGTGTGATCTACATAATATAGTTCTCCTGCAACTAATCGGAATCGGCGGCTAAAGACTGCCATTTTCCTTTGAACTGCCCTGGCAGTCTCAGATGGAAAGCATCCTTCGGTGAGAAAAGTTAGAATCTGATCATAATATGTAGGTGTTGCTTGTAATTCGGCAGTCTCATCGATCAGTGGTTCAGAACAATAAATTGCTGGAGTCGTGTCATCTATGCCTATCGGAGCTTCACCAGAATCTAGGCGAGATAAGAAATCTGCTAAGGCATGTGCATTTCCGGGTCGGTGAATGACTTCATAATCAAATTCCTGCAAGAGTAGCACCCATCGTGCTAATCGTCCGCCTAAATGTTGTTGTCTTACTAGATAGACAAGGGCAGCATGATCGACATGAAAGGTAAATTTCCGGCCTAATAGATAATGTCTGAACTTTTTGATGGAGTAAATTAATCCTAGACATTCTCTTTCGGTGGTAGAATAGTTCTTTTCTGCCGGTGCAAGCCTTCTGCTGGCGTAATAGACAGGGCGAAACCACTTATGTGTTTGTTGCATCAGAATACTGCCGATCGCAACATCTGAAGCGTCGACAAAAACATGGAACAGATTGTCCCAGTCCGGTGGTTGTAAGATTGGGGCCTGCGTCAATAGATACTTGAGTCGTTCAAATGTAGTTTGGCATTCTTGAGTCCATTCAAACTGTCGGGGAGTTTTGGTGATTAGTCTGTTCAGTGGTACAGCCAGATGAGCAAGCCACCGTAAGTGTCTGCCGTGCCACCGTACTTGACCCATAAAACGCATTACTTCTTTCGGAGTGGCGGGTACTGGGGCTTCTAAAATTGCCAAAATCTTGTCCGGGTCTACTCGGATACCTTGGGCAGATACAATATGACCAAGTAGTTTGCCACATGAAACGGCAAACACAGATTTGCTTGGGTTAAGGCAGAGTCTGTAGTCTCGACACTTTTGGAAACAGCACCGTAGATGAAGCAAATGTGCCATCATCTTTCCAAAAATTGAGAAGTCATCGAGATATACTTGCATAAACGAATTGAGATAAGGAGAGAAAATCTCCTGCATACATCGCTGAAAGGTGCTTGGTGCGTTTCTCAATCCAAACCACATTACCGTACAAGCAAAGACACCCCAATTGGTAATGAAGGCAGTTTTTGGGATATCTGCTTCAGCCATTCTAACCTGATTGTAACCGCTGTATCCGTCTAAGAATGAATACATTTCGTGGCCTGCTACCCTATCAAGCATGGTATCCAGAAAGGGAATCGGGAAAGGATCCGGTACTGTTGCTGCGTTTAATTTCCGGTAGTCTACACAGATTCGTAGTTGCTTATTTTTCTTTGGCACGATCACAATTGGTGAAATCCATTCGACATGTTCTACTGGTACGATGAATCCAACTTTTAATAATCGATCAAGTTCGGCTTTTACCTGTGATGCATAATTGGGATTCATCCGATAGCTAGGCTGCTTATTCGGTTTAGCTTTAGGCTTCAACATGACTCTGTGCTGATAGATGCGCGGATCTAATCCTTTCATATCTTTGTAATCCCATGCAAAGACGTCTGAGAATTCGCGAAGTAGTCGAATCAAATCAGCCTTAAATATTTCCGGTAAGTTTTGCCTTATCTTTACAGGTCGTGGATGATCTTCGTCTCCTAGATTGTACGAGGTCAACTGGTCTTCGGAGACATAAAACTGTTGCGGTTTCTCTGTATCGTCTGTCGACCGGAATAGTGATTGTAATTCATTGTCATGTGTTGGCACAATATCTTCCTGCTTAGTTTTTTGGGTGATTGGTGCAACTGTACATACTGAAGTACTCCAGTTATCTATTACGGACTGTAGATCAACAGTCCCTAAGGTCATTAAGTCAGCGTTATTCTTCAGAAATTCCTCTTCTTCATCATCTGATAGTCCATCTAACATGTGGACTGGTTCAGCAAAATATGGTCTGGCGTGAAGTTCGCAAGGTTGTATAGCATCTAATTTTACCACATATCTACGGTTGGTATCTTTGAACGTAAGCTCTTGTGCAGACCAGTCCTGTATTACCTTCGCATGCTTCAGCCAAGGTCGACCAAAAAGAAGGTTGTAATCCAAAGTGGATTCCGGCAGATCTAGTATAACAAAATTCATTTTGAAGGTCGTTCCTTGTAAAGTAATGGGTACATTTCGCACAAGTCCTACAGGATGGACTCTAGATTGGTCTGCCATTCTGACAAAAAATTGAACTGGTTCGATTTCGGACCATCCTAACCTATTGCATAAGGCTGTAGTTGCAATGTTAACACCAGAGCCTCCATCAATCAATACCTGTGTAATTTTATGATTCTTAAACCATACTGTAATCAAGGGAACTGAATGATCAACCGTAGAATCAGGTTCCGGTTGAACTGCTGCTGTCGCCGGAATACAAGAAGGTACCGGACTGAACTATTGCTAGAACTGTTGTCGAACCCCAGGTACTAATGCCAGTAGTTGGCCGAGAGGCAGAGTGATAGATGCCTTGGATAAAATTTCCCAGGCCTGCTGAGATTGGTTATCCTGCTCTTTTGAACTTAAGGTCTCTACTGATGCAGAAGTATCTGTTGTTATGTCTACTGGTGATGGTGGCTCCGCTGCTGCTTCCCTTTGTTGTGTTCCTTCCTTTGTCGACGAGGTCTAAGTCACCGAAATGGGTTCTAGGAACACTAGTGGTTCTGTTGCGGTCCAGTGGCTAGCCTTGTTATACATCCTATGTTGTTCTCGTATCCCTGGTTCGAATATTTCTGCTGCTGACTTGTTTAGCTGATCGGGTCTGGACTGTAGCAGTTTGCGTTTCTACTGGTGTAATTTGTACCATGTTGGCCATTGGGTTTTGCCGCTCCTTCTTCCTTTGATCATACTCAGCTGCATCCTTGCAAAATCTTCTAATGTGTCCGAATTCACCACAAAAATGACAGCGTGGCGGTGGTAAATTGGGATTTTCCGGTGGTGGTTCGTTCTGCCAGCGGTTTGCATTATAGTTATTGTTTCTCTGTCCTCGGTAGTTTCGATATCCTTGCGGTTGATTGTTTCTCAGTTGCGGAGGTACATAGTGATTCGCTGCCTGTCCATGTTCTTGAATAACAGCATTGACTGTTGCTGTTCCCTGTATTCTGGCATTGTAGACACAATTTCCGATGGTGTGTCCGGCAGTGTTGCAGATAGTGCAAAACGTTTGATTTAGCGCACAATTGGCACTAGTATGACCTGAATTTTTGCATGTGATACATTACACTTGTTTGGTTATATCTTCAGTCATAGTTGTTTTTTAACCACTCTAGATCTTCTGTAAATCCACCGACTTTGGATTCCAGTTGTAGAGCCATGGCAATGACTGCATCCAACGTCATTGCTCCGACACATCTTATGATCATGATCTGCTTCAATTGCGGGTTTAAACCATTGATAAACCACTGCGTGATGACATCATCTGGTAAGTTAACATGGGCGTGTTGTATCTGTCGCAAGTGTGTTCTAAAAAGTGTAGCATATTCCTGGATAGTCTGATTTGCCTTCTGTCGGTTGTTCTGTAAATAATCAAAGATTTCGGCGGGATTCTTCTTTAACTTGAATCGTTGCAGAAAAGCATCTCGTACTGCATCATAGGTACCGAAATGATTAATGTCGCATTCCGTAAGCCATCTAGCCGCTTCATTGACCAGTGTAGATTGAAAAACAATGGCCTTGTATGCCTGATCCGGTGGATGGTTAAGGACTGCATAGCTAATCTCGAAAGTGCGTACGTGAGCATCCGGGTCATCTCCTGGGAATCCACCAAATTTCGTGTATGTTACTCCTGTTGGAGGCGGCCTTGGTTGACATAACTGTTGTTGCTGTTGTTGTCCGTTCATTGTGAGTGTATTCGGCCCTTCTTCTGTATCTTGAGGTTGATTGGTTGAACTATCAGAACTTGGATCGCCGGATGGCGTGCCTTCCGGTGTGCTGTTTTTGCGTAGGATACTTCGGATCTCTGCTTCGAACAGCTTTCCTTCCTTCTGGATGTCCAATATCCGAAATCTTTCTTCCAAGCACGCGGGTCGGGCTGAGGATTCCGCAAAAAATGCTAATCCTTGGCCGCCAGTTGGTGTTTCTATCACCGGAATATCACCGGAATGAACTGAAAGTGTACCAGACTGCAGTGTTTTTTCGCTTTTATCGATTTCTTTTCCTAGAGTATTTCTGATCGTGGATAACTCTGAATCTTTATCCAAGATTGTTAAACTGGTTTCCAACGGCGTCTTGGTAGATTCTGGAATTACTGTATTTTTGATAGGCTGGGTCGAAGTGACACCAGAATGTACCAAAGGTGTTGATCGTTCCACCGGAATATGACCGGAATTAATTCTAACGTCCTTAACTTGCTTGACCACTGGGTCAGGCCGCGTTATACCTTCTTCTCCTAGGGTTCTCTTTAGTACTTTTTGTGTTCCAGTCGTATGGTTCCTAGGATACGTTTCGCCAGACCGAGTAACCGACATGTATCATTGTGTAGTGGCACTATCTGAGCAGTTGGCAACAATCTGGCTCTGTTGCTACCGTCAGTCAATCGAACGATAAACGTAATGTTTGATTCTGAAAAACAGCCGGCACGCTACTGCCACTTTTCACAGATAACTGGCAACCTGATGCCACTTTCCCACAGACGGCGCCAAATGTTAAACGTTAATCGTTACTTCCACTTTTAGATTCAAAGTACTTCAAGTTCAGCCATTTTTGAATCTTTCCTAACCGTAAATTTTCTCTTAGCCACGTGGGTCCTTGGGAGTGGTAGGGGTCTGTTAGACAGAGGCCTTGTACTATTTTCCCAAATCATCACACAATCCTAAATGTTGTCCCGTTCTTAGCTCAGTGTCCATCTCTGAACAACGAAAGACTGTTCAGTGTATTGGAATTAGAACTTCAGGACTGAGGGCAGCAATCCGGTTACTTCTTTTATGAGCAAAATATACTCAGTAACAAAGGTCACCTATTACGTACGTCTTCAGAGCAGATAGGTATACCAACCAGGCATTATACCTTGAAGTTATGAGGACTCATCGTATGCTAAACTCGAACAACCAATCTCCTAATAACAAACGGCTAACCATAGACTAACGATGTCCTACTCTCATTCAGACCATTACAGCTACTAGTCTCCCGGTGATCGGAATCAATAGCGAATGTAGGCTACGGTGTCGAATTTGTTCACTTACAGAACGCTAACAGATAATTAGTTCGGGACTACTTTCATGTTCCCCTGCTCTGCCGAAGAACTGACAACAATGTACTGCACTTGATAACCCTCAGAGATACACTCAATCATTACCGAACAGATTCGTAACACAATACAACTGATTCGTAACTCTGTAATAAGGCGAGAATAATCGACTAGCCGGAGTACAGAACAGAACATAACAAAGCAGAACTTATCTTCTCAACAACATACACACTCACACAATACGTTTACAACCCTCCCCAAAATGAGGCTCACTCAAACGATACACTGCACTTCCCACAAATGGGGCGCGCTCGCCACTCTTTTCTCATTGCCTATATATAGGATTTTTTTACAAGAGTGCGCAATTCTTCAGTTACCTGCGCGTTTCCTGAAAGATTCTTTTTCATTTAAGATACCTGTCCTAGTACTTTTGTCCTTGTTCGGCGGCCGTCTAACACTTTTACATTTAAGACACCTGTCCTAGTTCATTTGTCCTTGTTCGGCGGCCCTCTAACATATATATATATATATATATATATATATATATATATATATATATATATATATATATATATATATATATATATATATATATATATATATATATATATTTTAATTTATTTATTTATTTATTTATTTATCTATATATTTTTCATTTCAGTTATATTTTGAATTATGTGTATGGTATTAAGTAATGAAGAGTTTTGTTCTATTGATTGTTATTATTGTTTATATTAAGCATGTGTTTTAATACTTTAATTATATAATTCATTCATATGTGTGTACCTAAGTGTATATGTATGTAGTGTATATGTATGTATGTGCATGTGTATGTGTGTGTATATGTATGTATGTGCATGTGCATGTGTAAGTGTATATGTGTGTATGAGTATGCGCATGTGCATGTGTATGTGTGTGTATATGTATGTGCATGTATATGTGTAACTCTATGTGTATATGTGTGTATGTGCATGTATATGTTTATATGTAGGTATGTGCATGTGTGTGTGCATGTGTATATGTGTTTTAATACTTTAATTATATAATTCATTCATATGTGTGTACCTAAGTGTATATGTATGTGTGTGTATATGTATGTATGTGCATGTGCATGTATAAGTGTATATGTGTGTATGAGTATGTGCATGTGCATGTGTATGTGTGTGTATATGTATATGCATGTATACGTATAACTCAGTGTATATGTGTGTATGTGCATGTATATGCGTATATGTAGGTATGTGCATGTGTGTGTGCATGTGTATATGTGTTTTAATACTTTAATTATATAATTAATTCATATGTGTGTACCTAAGTGTATATGTATGCGTGTGTATATGTATGTGTGTTTATATGTATGTATGTGCATGTGTATGTGTGTGTATATGTATGTATGTGCATGTGCATGTATAAGTGTATATGTGTGTATGAGTATGTGCATGTGCATGTGTAAGTGTGTGTATATGTATATGCATGTATATGTATAACTCTATGTGTATATGTGTGTATGTGCATGTATATGTGTATATGTAGGTATGTGCATATGTGTGTGAATGTGTATATGTGTTTTAATACTTTAATTATATAATTCATTCATATGTGTGTACCTAAGTGTATATGTATATGTGTGTATATGTATGTATGTGCATGTGTATGTGTGTGTATATGTATGTATGTGCATGTGCATGTGTAAGTGTATATGTGTGTATGAGTATGTGCATGTGCATGTGTAAGTGTATATGTGTGTATGAGTATGTGCATGTGCATGTGTATATGTGTGTATATGTATGTGCATGTATATGTGTAACTCTATGTGTATATGTGTGTATGTGCATGTATATGTGTATATGTAGGTATGTGCATGTGTGTGTGCATGTGTATATGTGTGTGTATGTATGTGCATATATATGTGTATATATGTGTATAATGTATGTATATGCATGTGTATATGTATGAAACATGCATGTGTATGTGGATGCATTTCCATTTGCATCCATGTGGATGTGCATTTACATGTATTTGTGTATATGTTAATGTGTGTATGTGTGTATATATATATA